>RJWT010016100.1:0-20045 GCA_004365215.1 Cuniculus paca | reverse complement strand
GAAGTAGTTCCATCCACCCTGTTTTGGAGGAGTTGCTGTTTAAACAAAAAATAGCAACCCTGATTCTGTCCATGTTTCCTAGCCTTGTCTGATGTTTATGAAGGACTTAGAGACAAAATGATCTATTGCATAAAAACCCTCCCCAAACTCTGTCAAACACAGGTACACACGAATACACACACACACACACACACACACACACACACAAATACAGCTTTTGGCATTTCTTCCCTCCCATTTAGACTCTAACTGTCGGGTTCCAACCCTTTCCCACACCTGGCTGAGTGCCAATGCGGGCACTTGTCACTTGTAATTCTTCTCCTGTGGTCAATAATCATTTTGTAAATGACACCCTAACTGTCCCTAAGTGCTATCTCAAAGGCAGGTATTGATCAGGCCCTGGGGGTGCAGGGCCCTCCTACACAGCTGATGGCGGGGCCTTGAGACCTATGAACGGACTCCTCAGACGGTACCAGGAAGGAAGGATAGGAAAGGATGATTAATGGCCCAATTTGCCTTCCCTTTTACCCAAGTGACTGACAGGAAGGCTAAGTAAAGTGGCCCAGCTTTCACACCCAGGCCTGGCAATCCATCCCATAAGCTGGCCTGAACCTGCACCACAGCACCCTACTTTGCCAGTGAGTAGTTAGAAATGTATTGTTGGTGATCCAAGAGAGCAAGTTCCTGCATCCGTTTGGTTTGGCATGATGTTCTGGTTATCTGTTGCTAAGGAACAAACCATTCCAAACTGAGTGACAGGAAATAAAAATTATTTTATCATGCTCACAGATTCTGGGAGTCAGAAATTTAGACTACAAGCAACCATAATGCTTCATCCCTGCTTTATAGTATCTGGAGGCTTGTCTGAGAACTCTGACAGCTAGGGGTACTGTGAACAACTGAAAGCTGACTCATCTGGAAGCTTCTCCACCCTTGTGCCTGGCACCCAGATTGGGGTTACTTGAAGCCTGGGCTCAGCTCCACCTTGCTTGGGCTGCCCACCTACAAGTTAGCTGGGTCTGCAAACACATTATCCCTGAGGATGCGTCCAGAGAGTGAATATTCCAAAACAACCAAACAGAAGCCAAGTGGCTTTTAGGACCTAGACTCAAGGTATCACTTCCTCTGTATTTGATTGACCAAAGCAGTCAAAAAAAAGCCAAAAACAAAAACAAGAAAAAAACCATGCCAGTTCAAGGAGAAGGAACACAGATGACTCCTCTTAATGGGAGGAGTAGCTAAAATTGGAGGCATTCTTTTTTTAAAAAATCACTAAACAAAGGATCTTTTCAAAGAGGCTTTCTAGGATAGGCATGCCAGCTAAAACTCTACAGAAAGAAAGCAAAGAACTAACAAAGTACAAATTTTAAAAGCTTGATTCAGCCTAAACGTTGCTTGAAGCAATCACATCTAAATCCAAGGCCCTGAATGGCCTTAAAGTCTATGACCTCAAGGAGCCTCGGTTTACTCATCTGTAAAAAGAAAGAATGGCATCTTCTCTTCCTACCTAGGAGTTGCCAAAATAATGGGGTGGGATTTGTAATGAATTTGAAAGCACATCTGAGGTGAGTTGTGGCAATTCTGTGCTGCTTCTTACCAGGCTTAGCAAACAAGGATTTGGTGTTAGCGAAATTTTAACCAAAGATTCGAGTGCGTAATCAGTCCCATTGGGCAAGTTCAGTCGGCAAGAGCCAAGGCACAAGGTGGGCAGGGCAGACCTGATGAAATGCGGTCTGTTTTATCATGAAGGCTTCTGGATTTGGATACTCACAAGGCAAGAGTATCCCTTCTATGATCACCCCACCCTCCCCCTGGCTCAAAGCAGAGTCCGAGAGCCTTCTGCTTTGTGTTTATGCCCCTCAGGAACACCAGCACTGGGTATTTCTGACATTGTGTTGCTTGTGACTCAACTAGATCAAGTGCTCCTCCACAGCCAGGACAGACAGCCTTGTGCCCACAACCCAAGGCTTATAAATATAGATGGAAGTTAATACACAAAACAAAAGACATTTCTCATTGGTCCAAGCAGCCCCATTGGAAATATTCCCCAGCACAGTACCCTGTCCTTTCAGAGAATGCACTCTCTCTCCAGGCTAACCAGTTCCTATCCCTGAAACCTTAGCTTCTATTCCCCTTCCTCTTACCCTGCCTGCTTCTCTCACCATGCAGCCATGTATGTGCTTCCACACCCCACCTGCAGTCTCCATGCCTGCTGCACTCTGAGCTCCCTTTGTGTCTGGCATTCCCACAGCCAGTCTCTCCGGTGACCTCAGCCCTCCGCTGAAGTGAGACCAGCAAGTAGAGCTCATAAGACTGAAATGGAGGAGAAAGACACTAATTACTTCTGTGATCTTGGGCAAGTCATCTTGGTCTGCAGATGCGGTTTCCTCATCAAGATTTCTTCTAGCTCTAAGGTGTTATTGCACTGATAAATAAATATAAGACCTTTCCTCCATCTGACAAACTTTTATTAATGATGTACAATATGCCAGGCTAAGTGTTAAAAATTAATGGAAAATCCAAGATAGTTCATGTAGGAAGCAATGCCCTATAGCTATCTCCACACCCTGCTCAGAAATACGAGGCAGAGACTGTTGCCTTCTCTCACCAGTTCCACCCTCAAAGAAAGCAGTGACAACCTGGCCATCTTAAGAACAGAAAAGTCATCAAGCAGATACATGACAGCCCTATCTACACTTATTTTGTTTTTCTTCTTGTTTTGTTTTCTGTTTTTGATTTTTGGGTTTTTTAGTTCCTGCAGCAGATTGGGCATATCCTTCCTTCTATACTTTTATTTAGTAAGACCTCTGTGTCTGAGATCTGGTGTCCTACTTTTACTACTTTGATGAGAAGGGTGTTTTCAATCCAGGTGGGAAAGGGTTTTGTCTTTGGGTCAAGTTACTGTCTTTAAGCAAGCTTTATTAGCAATAAAACCGGCATAATAGTCTTATCTGACTCCTGCATGTATTTTCCAATTCAAAACATCCAGCCAGATAACATGATTCATTGTCATGAATCCCCCAATTTGAAAATGTGAAAGCACACTGCACATTTCTCTGGGTGGGAAAGCCAGACCAGCCGAGGCAATTATAACCCAGTAACAATGCTGTGGAACATCAGCCCAGTGCTGTAGGTCAGAGAGGCTTCCTGGAGGAAAGAACGTCTAAGAAACTGGAGGGAGAGCAGGCACTCAGCAAGTAACCGGGAGCAGGGATGGCACCCAGAAGAGTATGTGCATGGGATGGCCGTGTGGCACCCCCTGAGAATGATTACTTAGGAGGAGCATGTACAGTGTAGGATAGAGAAAGGACACGGTGAGGGCATCCCACAGCCAGGAAGGCCAGTGGCCATCACCACTGTGTCACTCAGCTTTCCATTACTGTGATGAAACACTTGAGATAGCCAACTTGTAAGCAGAAAGGGCTTACTTTTGGCTCACAGTTTTATAGGTTTCAGTCCATGGTCAATTTACCCATTGCTTTGAGTCTGTGATGAGATCACATATCACAGCAGAAGTGTGTGACAAAGGAAGTTGCTCATTTCTTGGCTACCAGGAGGCAAAGAGAGAGAGAAAGGGGAAGCAGCTAGATCTCAATATCCCCTTCTAAGCCACACTCTCAGTGACCTAACTTCCTCCAATTATATCCTACTTCTTAAAGGTTCCAATACCTCTGAACACCACCTGGGGCTGGGGACCAAGCTTTTCACATATGAGGACATATTACATAGAGGGTCATTCAAGATCCAAACTATAGCAACGGCCATCTCGGTGGGAGCTAACGGTAGGATAGACTGGACAGTGGCTGTCAGGAAGAAAAACTATGAAAGGATGTGATGCATATTTAGGAGGTTAATTTATGTCAGTTGGTGACAGATCTGATGAGAAGGCTGGTGGAGAAAGTAGAAGTAAGTTGGACAACTGGCAGGTTTCCAACCACTGACAGGGCACCTTCCTCCTCCAGGATTTGACTGGTGGCAAGGCACTTCTGAGAGCTGTCCACCAGGACCCAAAGGTCCCCACTCTCCAGCCACTTTTTTTTTTTTAAGACAGGGTCTTGCTGTGTAGTTCAGGCTGGCCTTGAGTTCATTGTGTAGCCCAGGCCACCAGCCACCTATTTTTGGCCCACGTCTGCTTTTCCAATTCTGGATAGCACTGAAGAAAGAAAAAAAAGGAGGGTGAAGGAGGGCACAGCACCCAGATACTGAGGTATGTTTTTATCACCACATTAATGCTCCCCTAATTAATACTGGGAGACTGCGCCTGCCATTTCACTGTTTTCACTCTGCTGATTTGCCCCTTGGGACAAAAGGAAATTAGAATTAAGAGGAGACAATGGAATTGCTGGCAGGATTATTAGCTTCAATGAAGTTAATGAAGGGAGTGGGAGGGAGGAGGAGTGAAGAGCCTCAGGGGCCTATGACTCAGGCTGGGAGCCGCAGGCAGGCAGAGCTGCAGAAGACCAGAGCAGGAAGGACTCTCTGCCCTTCTGGGCCCCAAGGTCTTGGTGAGCACCAAGATCAGGGGCTCGATGGGAGCCTGGATCCCACAGGAGAGCAGGAGTTGGGATTTGGAGCCTTACCCTTGAACAGCTAGAAAGGTGATGCAGGTGTGAGAAGCATGGGTGCCCTCCAGACAGAGGCAAAGTGCAGTCACCTGCCCCTGTAGGGATGAATGAAGCTGCTTTATGTTTCCAACATGACCCCAACAGATACTCCAGCTACTCTGGGGGGGGTAGCAAGTCTTTGCTCCAGGTACCTCCGCATAGCCTAGGTATCTCAAGCTCAAAGGATACAACATGGATGAAAAAAGCAAAAATATTTAAGGCTCAAGGTACTAAGAAGAAAAACAACATTCAGGTCACAGTATATCTATACACACACACACACACACACACACACTTGCATACATTTTCATACACTCGCTCTCAGCCCATACATTAACCTGCCCACATATGCACATTGGCCCCAAATCAGACACCCATATGTGCACACACACTCTTGCACACTCACCCAATCTGTTTTAGGAGACAGCCCATTACTAGCTTAGACATGAGTCTCTCCTTTGCATATGCATTCATAGGCCAGCTCCCCTTCCCTGCAGCCTCAGGTCAGGTTTGCTGAACCAGCTGTCTGGCTGATGCCCACTCCTTGCTGTTGGCATCACTGGACCACTTGAGAAGAAGGTGCGAAGGGTCAAAGGTCACTCAGTGGGGTTATTAGGACAACGAGGCTCTGCTCTATACAGCTAAGTTCCAGTTTATTTTTCCCTGGAAATGAGACAAGGTGCTCAGAAAACACAATGCAGTTTCATTTCCAGGGTGGATTTTTTTCCTTCTATGTAGCTCATGAGTCACTAGATTAGCACCTTTCCAATTACTGGTAGGCAAAAACCCTATTATCATAGAAACCCTCCTGCAGAATGACGGCTCTATTCTTTTTGACGGCAGCAGCCAGTCCCACAGAGAGCTGCAGAGCTCAGCAAGCTGGGAGCCCGATGTTCCAGGTAACTTCATGTCCTTACTTCAAAAGTGAACTTTAAAGAACTCTTACCACAGCCTCGGCGGCACATCACATGCTCCAAAGGACACACCAAGACAGCCCAAATGGGGAGCCTGAGGAACAGCAAGGGAACACATCCGGAAGTCCGCACACAGAATCCAAGGTGCCTTGGACTCCCCCACAGAAGTCCTCAGCATGGGAGGTTGTCTAAGCTGAGGGACAACAGTGCTCCACAGGGGTGGGAAAAGTCACTGAGGAATGCTATGAGAAGGCTGGTGGGATCCAGTTAGCTGGCCTCACAGGCAGGTGGTCCTGTGCATACTGACTCAGATGAACAGCTGGAGTTGCCAGGACTCCATTAGGTTCAAGGGCTGCCCTACATCTCAGTGAGCAACACCCTGGGCAAGGCACCAAGCAGCATCCTAGACCTGAACTTACCATTTCCCTGCTACATATAGTGGACCACAAGGGCCCCTCTATTAAGCTTTCACTCCCTCAATTGTTAATGGAGGAAGATGTTATATATTCCCTTCCTCCAATACTGCTCTCTTCTCCGTGGAGATTACACCTGGATCCAGTAACACTGCCAGCTCATGCAGCCTATAGTTTCAGTTGAGCAGAGATCCTCAGTCCTTTCCCATTATCCTGATGCTCACCATCCTCCTGCCACTATCCACCCTGAACCCCAGAAAGGGCCTACTGAGCATACCTTGCTGACTTTTTGCCACATATCAATCAAGGTACCAGGTAAACTGGATGAATAATAGTAACAATAGATATTCTCTGCTGAGCACTGGCACAGATTGGCCTGTGATTTCCTCCCATTATCCTAGCAGAGAGTGTTATTGTATTTTACCAATGAAGAAATGAGCCTTAGAGAGTTTAAGGAATTTGACAATAGGGTTCAAACTCACTAGTTTGGATCAAAACCTGTACTTTCCTCTCTAAGACATATCACCTTCCAACTTGTAAATTGCACATTATGACCTTCAGCAGTCTCAGATTCACAGGTCTCTGATGATGGCAGCCTTCCTCAGGCTTTCTCTGCTACAGGCCATCAGTATAACTTGACTATCCATGACCCTCCAGGGTGTAAGGCACTTAGGGCATGTTGGACTTCCCAGGGGCACTCAATTATCACTCGGTGTATAAGCTGTGTGTAGGAGGGAATGCCTGTGTCTAGAGACACAGAAAACTTGCTGCTCCTTCGTCCGCTTCAGTTCCTCCCTTTCAAGTTTGAAAAGAGGTGCAAGATGAACTCAAAGGGAGAAGAATATAGCACAGGGACAGCCTTGGGCAAAGACATACTAGGAGCCAGGATACCTGGGAGAGTCATGGGCTATAGGTCCTGGTTTATTCTATTTTCTTCCATTTCATGTATTCCAGGGGGGATCTTAGTAGTAGTCACAATGCAATGTTGTCCGTTGGTTTTTGGGTCTTGGTATTTGTTTCTTAGTGTTTTTTTCTTTTCATCCACAGCTGAACTCCATTGGAGAACCAGAAAGCCTTGCCTGTTTCTCATCACCAGTATCTTTGCATGCTCTATCCAGGTTTCTTATCAATTCCAGGCCAGTGTCTCAGTTGGCTGTTCCCAAGCAGTACAGTCTTCACTGCCCTCTAACCCTGTCAGAGACCCACCAGGGGAAAGGAAGCTACTAGGAAGAAAACAAGTGTTAAAATTTGTGTGTGCATGTCTGTGTGTAAAGCAAACACTCTTAACACTCAACTGCACTTCAGGCACTAATTTTTTTAAATTTTTGTTTAGTATCTTAGTCCTGAAATTTCTCCTCTTATCAGAGAGACAAAGAAGATACCCAGGCTTTCAACATTTCTCAGAGCTAGTTTTCTCTCAAGCAAAAAGATCATTTGTTAGTACGATATTCACCTCCTTTTTATATATATTCAAACTCCATCAAGGAAATTGGAAATGGCAGCAGTGCCTATCACATTAATTAATTGTTTTGCGGTTTTTCTTCAAGCTACATTTTCTGTAACTCAGTGGATATCAATGGCATTATTAGAAGTGGTGGTGTTATTTAATTAGTTAGAATATTTAGTGCTCCCCAACTATTCCTTTGAAGTCATTTGCATGCAAGTATAACTATATCAAGGAATAAAATACCTAAATATTGCAGAAAAAAATTTTATTGTGCTTCAACTGCCCTGTGGGTTTATGAGAAATCCCTATATCATCTTCTCAGCTCTTTTGTAAATCATTATTCAAATAACTCACTATCTTGTTACTTGACAGACTGTGGGACTGTCATGGAAGCCAGCAATGTTCAAGACACTGGCCTAGAAGAGGACAAGTTACAGTCTATTCTGACTGAATTGGATTCTTTTCCCTTTCCACCATACCTAATATGAACTACTAATTTTAATAATAATATGAAATAGCTATGTAATGACAATTTACTACCCACCAAGAACTGTGCTGAGTGCTTTATATTCACTAATTTTTTTACATTTGCTCTGAAAAAAATGTTTTATTTTCCCAAATTTACTAATAAGAGATATGAGCACAGAAAGATTATGTAATTTGGCCTAAAATATATAGCTAGTGTGTAGGTCACTTCCTCATCACTGAGACAAAATACCCAACACCAGCAACTTAAAGGAGAATTTGTTTTTGGCTCACAGTTTCAGAGGTTTTAGACTATGGTTGGCAGACTCTAAGGCATGGCGGAAGGGTCTGGTGGAAGAAAGTTGCTCACTTCATGGCAGCCAGGAAGCAGACAGAGAAGGGAGGAGCCAGGGACTAGAATATACATTTTCAAGTCATACCTTCAATGACTTGCCCCTTCCAACCAGGCCCTACCTGTGAATATAAGACTTTTGGAAGACATTTTATGTCTAAACCATAACAGCTAGTAAATGGCAGAACTATAATTCAAGTCTAGGTTTCTCTTGTTTTAAAATTTATTAATTACCAGTGACCTTCCATACTTCCTACCTATCTGTATCCCTAAGTAAGTCTGTAAAGGATGACAATGTGCCAGACCATATTACTTTCCCATGAATTCCAAGCCATGTTGACAAGAGGTAAAAACCAGCTGATTGCAGTGATGAGTATCCCCACCTGTCATGTGGGAGACCGGGGTTTGATTCCCCAATGGGGAACCACATTGATTCCATTGGCCACTGGCTTCAATGGGGATTCACCATACAGATGCTGGGGAAACCTGTCCTCCACTTTTAAGAGTGACAGCTGCTATAGGAGCAATTAGCTGACAGAGTAACCACTGTCTGTCAAAGTTTTATAACTCATATTAAAAGCCTGAGCAAGATCATTACCCAGTGCTCTGTTAACTTACAGTAAAAGTTCTAAAGTCCACAACTTGAAAGATTGGAGAGCCTCCTTAGTCTAAATGTGTTTAGGTCCTATAAATGTGCTGCTTTTGGAAATAGCTCCTTCTGGTTTCACCCAGAAGTTGGTTCTTTCCACTGTGTCTCAGGTTCAATCTCTGGAAGAGACTGTGCCCAGAACACTAAGCTGGGACATGGCTTTCATGTGTGTTCTCCTGGACAGGCAAAATTCTGATGTCTTATCTGACCCAGAGACAGGGTATGTGTCCCTCATCTAAGATGACTTCCCTGTCTTCGGTGTTAGCAAACATTCATTTTCTATGGATTTAACTTAGGAGGAAAAGGTTGGAACAGTCTAGAGTTCTTTCTGATTTTACATGCCTCTATAAGGAAAGTACAAAGTGGGGAAATGATTAGAAGTAAAGCCAAAGAAAAGAAACTGAAGCAGAACAGGCTTGACATTTCCTCTAGAGTGTAGAGGAGGATCAGAGACAATCTGCTTCAGTGAAACCTATCCTCCAAGACTTGAGGCCAGCCATCAGCCTAGCACTGTTTAAAAGGTGAAAGGAGTCCTCATTTTATTGTAGGCATGTTTATTTTCTAAGTCTAAGCTAGATTTTATTTAAGGAGAACTATTTTACAGAAATTTATATTAAAGTCTTATATTAAAGTGTTTTAATATTATTCTCTCTAGTGTTATTGTCTAAATACAGTCAAGCAAGGAGTACCAGTAAATTTAGCAACTAATTTAAATTCAACATGTACAAGAACAAAACCTTATAAACATCCCATTAGAGAAATATCATAACCTTATAACCTTCCCATGTTTTAACTTAGATTTATCATTATTTTAACAAAACTATATAACAGACAAGGCAATTATAAACAATGAGCAAAGACAAATCACAAGCAATGGACAAAGACAGAGCAAAATTTGAAGCATAAAAATTTGTTACGTAAGTGAGTCCCAGTCCAGAGTCTATGAAACAAAAGCAAACTCTTACCTCCATCCAATGATCTCAGTGGGACCTCCAAATGATATAGGGGAATGACACTCCCAACCTACTAGAAGTTCTGTGTGAGTTCGTGCTCTCTAAAATCAAAGAATGAATTTTAGGGACAATGGAGATTAAGAGCAGAATATATTTATTGAGACAAAAAAAGCTTCTGCCTGAGAGACAGAAGGGGTCCCAAGGGGTTGCCAAAGACTCTGTCTTTTTAGAGACTTTTATAGAGTAAAACCACAAGGCGAGACAGATCCAAGGTGGGAAAAACCTGGGAACTCGCAAGGTGGACACGAGGTGGGACAGAACTATGGTTAACCAATAAGATTAATTGCTCACATAAAACTGATTAAATTGGGAACAAATGGGGAAGCAAGTCATGTAGCAAGTGAGCATGCTTAAAGAGCAGTGACTCTTCCCTTAGGGGTTTAGAATGGTGACTCTTGGCTTCCTCAGGGTGATAGAGACCTATTTAGAAGATCAATCCTTATGATGTGGGTGCATTTGTTTGATCTTTTGTCTTGAGGCCTGGCCCACAGCAGGAGGTGTCTGTCTCCCCCACAGTTGCAAGGTATCTGGTCTTCTGCACTTGCTCCTTCTAAGACCTAGTCCTGTATGACTGCCTATAATATTTCTAACTCAGTTGTCTGTAACACTAATGACCACCCCAGTGGTAATTATCTGAAGAAGGTACTTTTATGGAAAGTATTCTCCAAAAAAATGGAATCTGCCTCTGTTAACCATCTCGCTTCTCAGCCATCCTGGCCATTCTGACCTTCTTACATTGTCCATGCACAAATGGAATCGTAATGTTTGCTTCTGAGGGAACAGTCTGTAGCCTAACAACCTTATTTTACACAGAGGAAAACAGTTTAGTTAAGTTCTTCATGTTAGTCAGCTTTCCATTACTGTGTCTAAAAATCAAAGATAAACAACTTAAAAAGGAGGGATTTATTTTGGCTTATGTTTTACAAGTTTCAGTCCCTGGTCGCTTGGCTCCACTGCTTTTGGCCTCGTGGCAGCACAGTGCATCATAGTGGGAGAATGCGACAGAGAAGCTGCTCGCTTCATGGCAGCTAGGAAGTAAAGAGAAATTCAGAAAGAGGCCCGAGTCCCAATGTCCCCTTGAAGAGCCTATTCCCAGTGACCTAACTTCCTTAATTAGGCCTTCTCTCTTAAGGGTTCTGCTACCTCTCAATAGCTTGACAGGATGGGGTCTGAGCCTTTAACACATGGGCCTTTGGGAGATATTTCAGATCCAACCTATAGCACTCCTTCTCTGAAATCACACAGCCAGTAAACATCAGAGCACGATCTAGTACCCAGATACGATTGTTTATGTTGAATACATGGGCTCCTCAGCTGTTTCCCACTTTATCTTCAACTACTTATTCCCTCCCATGGACAATTTATCTGTCCTCTTTCTATGTCCAAAACCTCTACTACCTCTGGCTTTCTGGGTAGACTGAAACAGACCCCTCCTCTGCAGACCCCTCCTCATTTCTGAATCATTTTAGAGACCTTCTTCCACCTCTTTTCTATTTGTTATATCTTTTTTTATGGTACAGTGCCCTGAATTCCAATTAGTCTCCCCGTCTGGAAAAAAGCTTTCTGTTCATCTCATTTTTTTCCACCCCTCAAACTTCCTAGCCTAGGAAGTAGGTCCTCTCCAGTAAAGCTCACACAATATGTGAGAAGCCAGAGATCTGCAGAAGCAATTCCATGCACTCAGAATCTCCAAGCCCCACCCTCCTGTTACATCACTTCTATACCCAATGCCCTCTGTCAGCATCAAGAACCTCTTTACCTTTGATAGGGAACCCTTTCTGCACAGGTCCTTTAAGCCCAGATGTCCCCAACTGTATAGTTAAGGAAATGGCTTGCAAGGTCCTTTGGAGTAGCTGGGTAGCTTTGACTATGTGACTCCAAGTCTCAGTTTCCTCATCGGTATAATGGGGATAATATAATTCAATGCTATTTGCAAACATAGAATCAAATGCATAGTAAGTCCTAATAAATACTAGCTATTTTGTTATCTAAAGACAGCTTTGAATAACATAGGAAAATGAACAAGTGGCTAGAAGTGAGGCCTTTGTGCATTGCTGGACCAGAATGTCCCTAGATAAGACCTCCGAGAAGCTTGAGCAGGGCAACCCCCATGAGACAGGATGCTCATATGTACCAGCTAAGCACACCTTTCACAAAGTCTGGGGCTAATATTTAGGGGATGTGACCTCACCAAGGACAACCAGGATGTATAATACACATCACACCCCATGTACTCAATTAGAAATTTGTATCTTTAATGGACCTAATTTTATGCTTCCAAAATTCATATGTTCTAACTCTCAGTACCTTAGAATGTAGCTACATTGTGAGATAGAGCCTTTGAAAATGTAATTAAGTTAAAATCAGGATGGGCCCTAATCTATTATGACCAGTGTCCATATAAAAAGAGGAGATGAAGATCCAGCAACAGAAACCAGACACGTACACACAAATAGAGATGATCAGATGAGTACACAACAAGAAAGTGACCATTCACAAGACAAGGAGAAAGGACTTAGAAGAAACCAAAGTTACTAACAATTTGATCTTGAACTTCCAGCCTCCAGAACTTTGGGAAAATAAATTTCTGTTATTTAAACCATTGGATGGTGCTGTCAGGGCAGCCCAAGATGACTAAGTCTGTCCTCTTCTGAGAAGGACTCATTGAAGGTTGAGTTGGTTGAGTGACTACTGGGACTTACTACATAGTCCAAATGTAGCTCATGCTGTTAGCCCTTCATTTACCTTTCCCTGCTCTTTACTGAGAAAACTGTGGAGCCCCTGGGGAAGCCATATGTAGGCAGTGAAGGAAGGTCTAGAGAAAATAGAGTACAAAAGGTTAGCCTTCCTTTTTAAGGGGACACAAGACCAGCTCCTAGGGGCTAAAGTGGCTTTTGCAGTGCTAACTGTCTATCCTCAAGCACTAGACATTGGACTATGCTGATCCAGATTGTGTGGACCCTGGCTTGTCTCACCTTGGCTCAGATCAACTTTGAATGTGGCCCTGGCACAGTTAAAGTGGGACTGAGCCACAACCTTGCAAGACAGCTTACCTAAATCCTCATCTGGTCTCTCACATGATATTGTCCATCACTCACCCTCTTCCTCCTCATCTACCAAAGGTAGCCATCCACCTTCTCAGCTTGACTGAGGGCAAGCACGATTCCATTTCTGCAAGTGCTTCCAGAGGGCTCCCAAGGCTTCTGTATGGTTTAACATTGGGAAAGCTGTTGTGTTTTCACTCTTTGCAGGACAATGTGGCTGGAAATCCCAGAAAGTTGATAACAAAACCAAAAAGCACACACAGAATGGACTTGGAGGCTTGAGAGGTAAACAGATTCTGCAGAATCTCTTAAATGAAGTTTGCCCGTAATTGTCAGTGCCTTGGAACTGACTATAGGTGGGCAGAACCAAGGTATTTCATAGTCATTTACTCTTCTTTGTTCCCCTCACAACAGAGCCCAGAGCTTTGTAGAAAGGCTAGGTATTTATCCAGATTATCCCTGATTTTCAGGAAAACAATCACTTTGATACTATTCTGTCTGTGATGATCGCCTCAAGCAGGACTCAGGGTTGAGGAGAGTTGGGTTGGTCCATGGGAGGACGAAGTGAGTGATAAATGGGTGATTCTAAAGGTTGGATCCAGTACTAGCTTGGGATGCACACATCATGCAATTCTATTCTCCTTTCAAAAGTCTACCTAGGTTATCAAGCAAAATCTCTGGAAGAGGAAGCTAGAATAGTAAATTAGAAGTTGCAGCCAGGCTAGGGACAAACTTTGGGAAGAAATAGAAATAAAATTCAACAAATTCAAAATATTTCCTTTCCCTTCATGCCAAAGGATGCCTGCTTGTCAGAATTTTTCTCTACAAGGGAAAAAAGAGGGCAATAGAGGGCCCCAGGTGGAAAACTATTCTAGGTAATCTTTCTTTTAACAGCTTTGTTGAAGTGTAATTTAAGTATAGTCATTTTATCCCAAAATAAAGATTTCTATGGGTAGAGCTCAGCCTCTCAAGTCAAACAGGCCCAGCTCCTCCACTTAGAGTTTACATGAGTCTGCTTCCTCCTGAATAGAGTGAAGAAAGTAGCAGGGACCATCCCAACAAGTGTTCGTCGTTTAACAAAAGTACATCTACTCTGTGAGATGCCATGTGCACAGTGCTCAATGCATATTTAAAGAAAAAAGGGCCCCCAGCACCCCTATTTGGGGCTGTCTCCAGCATGCTGCCCTGATCTTTTTGGGATTTTTCAAGATGAGACCTTAGGAACGGTCCGCCCTAAAATCTGCTTTCCCGGGAGAAGTGTGCAGGTGGTAAAAACACACGCCTGCCAAAGGCAAATGGATTGGTCCCACTTTGAAGCAGAGCTCTTTATCCAAACTACAGGGGAAGTTTTGGGCCCAGATGGCTCAGGTTTATTAAGGCCTGGGCAGAGAAAGTGACCTGCTTTTCTGGGCTGAAGTACAACCTATAGTATTAATGCTGTCCCCGCTGTGGCACCACAGGCCATGAGCTGTCTGGAAGATCCGCCACCACCTAGCACTCCAGACGCTGCCCTCGGACCTGAACATGATGGAGGCTGAGGCCCTGAAGGCACAGTCTTTCCAGTTTCTGGCTGTAATCACAGCTAATTGAATCTCTACAGATGCCAAAATTGGCTTTTGATTGAATTTAGAACTTTTGTTTAATTAATTATCATTCACCTGAACACTGCTGCTTCCCTCTCAGACTAAGTGGTTAACTGTTTCCTCCCTTCTGAGATTCCTGGCTTCCCCTGAGCCCTGACCCATTAAAGAATATATTTCCTTCCAGGGCAACTCCAAGTTTAGGTTTCAAAAAAGATGAAGCAAAATATCAAGGGTTATGAAAGTGAAAAGGGAATTAAGGTGCAGTGGCCCAACCCTGTAGTCTTAACACTCTGGGAGACTGAGTCAGGTGGATCAAAAGTTCAAGACCCAGCCTGGACAATTTAGTGACTTGGCATGAAGACCCTGTGTTCACTTCCCAGTATCCTCCTACCCAGAAAAGTGAAAGGCACCTGGGATGGGGGAAGATACTTTCAAACCTGATGAGGCCCAGCCCTTCTCATCTTGTGTGTAATTTGGAAGGGATTTAAATTTTTCACTTATATTGATAATATTAATTTATTGATGTAGTGGTAAACTTTATAATTTAATCCATAGGCATTGGTGTGTTTCATAATTTTTAACAACCAGCTTTCCAGAAAACAAAATGCATGCATACATAAGTTCATTATAAATTGTGCCAATAAAAAGAATACATTGCTCACAATTGACAAATAATACAATATTCTCTAATTTCAGTGAAGCAAACAGTCTCAGAGTCTGCTTTCATCGACTTTTGCCAAACTCTTGTGTTATAGCCAATCCCTGATGGCATTTGATGAAGTAGTATAGTATAATTATGATATGTTTGTAGATGTTTTCATTTTTCCTAACTAATACGATGGAAGGAAAATGATGAAGATGCTCTGTCAGACCTCACTTGTTAGGCCACAACATGAAAAATTTCATTGCTGAATCAGATAGATTTTCAAATACCAGAGAATGTTTCCTCAATTTTTGTGATATTTAAAATGTAGCAGGAATAGACATAAGGTATTTTTAAGTTTAATCACCATTATTAACATTTCCTTCATCATTTTCTTAAATCTGGGCAATCATCAAGAAAAAAGAGAGAGAGGTCTTTTGTGTATAAATACTCCCATTGGGCCCAATTTTATGCCACTAATATGATGCCCCTAAACACAGAATGAAGACAGCATTCAGTAAAAAATCACTTTATAATATATCTGCCACAGACACAACAGACATAAATAATCCCAAGAGCACAGATAATAGGAAAATTACATAGTTGAGGAGTTTTGAATATTTACTACTTTTGCTTTTAATATAATCTATCTAATTATAAGTATATATAATTTCATTTTGGACAATGACCAGTCACAGAGCTCTCAGTCTGTACTAACTCCAGCACACCTGCATGGTTTATAGAGTATGGAGAGGGAACCGTGAGGATTGAGGAAGGGATGATGGTGGTTTAACATCTAGATGTCATAACTGATGAGACTCCAGTCTGTCTCCCTTTAGAGAGAAGGCTAGCACTTTGGTTTATATGTGAAGATAAATTATATTTTCTTGGAAAAGAGGCTCAGTGAAAACATAAGAAGATGTAAATCTTGGGTAATGATAATAGTGAATAGGTATGTACTAGCCTTGGCTACTCTTTATACAAATACTCTTCCTATTTAGGGTCAAAATTGATATGAGTGGGAGCCACACAGCCCCCTGCCCCACCACGCCCCACTTTAAAAGCTAAGATAAATATGCATATCCTAACTCTGTCCCTACCACTAAAGTCAGAATATGTGACCTAGGTCTGGTCAATCGCAACTCATCTGAGATGTGAATCTGCAAAGACGAAAGCAAAGGCTCAAGAACAGGGACTGCTGGTGGCAGCTATGGTAATGACAGAGTGAAGACAGAGTTGAAGTGACCACAAGTCCAGTACTGACAGAACAGAAGTCACACAGAAACAGACTGCTGATTCTCCATTTCTATCTTTCCCTGGGTCTTGGTCGAACCTGGTGTCCAGCCTTTTCATCAATTCGAATACTTTCTGCTAAATTTCTTTCCTGCTTAAATTAGTCAGGATCCATTTCTGTTTTGCCCTGTCATAAGTCCTGACTGTATAAAAGTCTGGCTTGTGTATATGTATGTATGGCAGAGGAGGAGTTGGTGGGTTGAAAGAAATATGTATATTTGTATTTATGTGCTTTGTAAAGTCAAGTAATAAAAAAGCTTTTAACAAATTACAATTCTCCCAATAACATAGGACGGTACCCCTACTACAGTTGAGTGTAATTAATCATGTCAATCCTTGCCAAATCAAAATACAAAAAGTTACACATCATTTTAATTCGTATTTCTCTATTATTAGCATTGTTAGTGAGTTTAAACATCTCTTCCTATGTTTATTGGCCATTATACTTGTGTTCTCTTAATTATCTCTGTATGTGTTTTATTGTTAGGTTGTTTGATTTTTTCTTCTTTGATTTATAGAAACTACTTTCTTTGCTGATTAGATATTTTGAAAATATTGACTCCCTACGGTGCCTCTGTGCTGCTGAATTGTTGGATTTTCCTGTAGTTAAACTTCTGATTTTTCTTGCTTTCATGCCTTTCAAAGCAGAATCAACATTATTTTTCTGTTACAGATTCTGGATTCAGACTTCATGTGCTCCAGTTTTGACTCTGCCTCTCCTTAGCTCCACACCTGTTTATTTGCTCACCTGCAAAACAGACAGTGAGCACATCTGCCATACAAAACACTCAGCACCTGCCTGACATTTAGTGATCAATATTTTAGATATTATTCTTATTGTCATTCAAATAATTTTACAGTTTTTAAACATATGTATATTAGTCTGTTCAATGCCTCTGCTATGAATTTTTATGTGTATAATTGGCTGAGGGTAGTATTAGCTTCCTAGAGAAGCTCAAATAAAGTATCACAAACCGAGTAACTTAAAACAACAAACAGTTATTCATTCACAGTCCTGAAAGCTAGAACTCCAAAATCAAGTGTCAGTGGGGCCGTGCACCCTCTGAGACTTTGCATAGGATCCTTCTTTACATCTTCCTAGGTTTCCAGTGGTGATGGTTCTCCTGGGCTTGCAGCTGTGTCATGCCAATCTCTGCCTTTGTCATCACGAGCATTCTCCCTCAGTGTCTCTGACATCTTATTATTATTAGGACATCTGTCATACTGGATTAGGGCCTAGACGATTGTATCTGTCAATGTTCTCCAAAGATGTAGAATCACTAATAAGTCAGTAATCATAGGATAGATAGACAAGATAGATAGATGATAGATAGATAGATAGATAGATAGATAGATAGAGCCAACAAATAGGTAGATTTTAAGGAGTCGGCCTAAGCAATTGTGTGGTCTAGTGAGACTAGAAACCCAGATTAGAGTCGATATTTGCAATCAGTCTATAGGGAAAACCAGCAAGCTGGAAACTCAGGCAAGTTTTCTGAAGCAGAATTCCTTCTTCTTCCAAGAAAATCAGCTTTAGGGCCAGGGATTTAGCTCAGTGGTATAAGAGCCTGCCTAGCAAGCACAAGGTCATGAATTTGATCCCCCGGTACCGGGGGTGGCAGATATCAGCTTTTTCTCTAAACTTTCAACTTATTAGAAGAGTCCTACATGCATTATGGAAAGTACTCCACTTTAGTTAACTCTCAACGGATCGTAATGTTAATCACTGCTACAAAATACCTTTGCAACATCATCTACACTAGTGTTTGACCAACTAACTGGGCTTCGTAGGCCAGTGAAATTGCTACCTAAAATTAACCATTATGGTCACATTCACAGGTACTATGTAATATCATTTTGAATATGGATAAGTATATATTTTTTAAAATTCAACTCATAACAGTGATATACATTAATTTTTTTGAAAAACAGACTCCTGGTTGTCCCAGTAATCAAAATTAAAAAGTTCATCCTTTTGCTACCTACTTGAAATGCTTATTCACATTCATGAACTAAATACACTCATTTCTTGGTGTCTGCAGGGGGACTGTTTCCAGGACCCCCGTGGATGCCAAATTTGCAGATGCTCAAATTCCTCATATAAAATAGCATAGTCACTGCATTTAACATATCTCCTCCCCTGTAGACTAGTGCAGCCACTGTGGAAATCAGTCTGGAGGTTCCTCAAAAAGCTAGGATTGCAAGTCCCATTTGACCCAGCTATTCTGCTTCTGGGCATATTCCCAGAAGTGAAATAATCATACCACAGTGATATATGTGCACCCATGTTTATAGAAGCACAATTTGTAATAGCCAAATCTTGAAAACAACACAAATGCCCATCCATTGAGGAATGGATAAAAAAGATGTGGTACTTTTATACAATGGAGTACTATTCAGCTATAAAGAAGGATCACATTGAGGCTTTTATAGGTAAATGGATACAACTTGAGACCATACTCATAAGTGAAATAAATCAAACTCACATGTGTAAACACTGCATCATCTCCCTAGTGTAAGAAACTGAAAGACTTAATAAGATACAAAATCCCCAATAAATATGGGGAAAAGGTTCTGAAGTCCAATAATGCTTTTATTCTTTGATATGATTGGTTTAAGTCTGTTTTTTACTATTTGATTGCAATATGTGAGAAAATATGAACAGCTTTTTTGAAGAAAACAAAGGACATTAAGGTAGCCATTGTTGATTTCTTATTATCTGATTTGAAGGCGTGTAATGCTTTCACTCTTTTGTTTTATCGGGTTTTATATTATTTTGTTTTGTTTGAGTTTATTGTATGTGAATGTATGAACAACCATTTCAAAGAAAACAAGAAACACTAGATAGCCATTGTTAATCTCCTATTGTTGTGTTTTGAAGACCTGTATTGCTTGCAGTGGTCTGTTCTGAAATGCTTTGTTGCGTTTGACTCTGTTCTGTTCTGTTTTGTTTTGTTTTGTATTGTTCTCTTTAAAATAAAAAAAAAATAAAAAAATAAAAATCTCCTCCCCTACTCACAGTGATGTCTCTTCTAAGGATGGGGATATGTTCTGAGAAATGTATCACTAGGTGATTTTTGTTACTGTGCAAACATCACTGATTTATCATTCATATGAATGTCATAGAGGTTACACAAACTAAGACAGCCATAGTGTCACTAGGTGTTGAAATCTTATGAGACCACTGCCATATATGTGGTTTTTCTTTGACAGAAATGTCATTATGTAGCACATAACTGTGCTTTAAATTATTTCTAGCCTACTTATAATACACAGTATGATGCAAATGCTCTGTAAAGAGTCACTACACTATAGTGTTTAGGGTATAGTGACAAGAAAAATGTTTACCTTTTTTTTGAATATTTTGATCTACCACTGGTTGATTCCTTAGATACAGAACCCACACATGGGGCTGAATATACCTATACATATTTCCCTCTCAAATCTATATTCTGTTTTAATAACTTGCTATTTCTTTACTCATCCCAATTCCATACTGTACATTTTATTTACTAGAGTTTTATAATACATTATAATAGATCAAGATTCTTCTCTTTCAGGAAGGAAGTCTCCCTAAATCATTCCTGGAAGCAAGTATTACCCTAATACCAAAACCAGAGAAAGA
>RJWT010016099.1:0-20068 GCA_004365215.1 Cuniculus paca | reverse complement strand
TGTTGTAGCTGCCTCAAAGTCCTGAATTAATTCAATATTTACCTTTTGTGGTTATTTGCACTTTGGGGAAGAGCCAGATCCTGTGAATAAGTGGATGAGGATGTACCATAATGTTTTTATCTGACAGAAATTGCCATAAATGGTTGATCAGTGAGGTATGATCCAAAACTGCAGTGAATGTTTAAATTTTTTTTAAGTTATTACAATAAATACATCATCATTAGTTCCTCTCAAAATACTCCCCATCACTTGGACCGTACTTATCCCATCATCTTGCAAATATGTCTTTTACCGTAATAAATTTTTAAAATTTAAACATTCACCGTATTTGTTGATTACCTCTTGTATACTACAAATACATGTTCCTGAAACATGGCTAATCATATTCTCATGACCAGAAATACAGCTCCCTGTATAGGTAAGCTATCCTATCTTAAGATTATTAAGACACTAAGATTATTTATTCTTTCCCATTATGTATTGGTAAGACATTCTATTTTGAGATTATTAAGATATTGATTATTTATTCTTTCCATTTACTTTTTCACTCTGTTTAAAAATTGATTATATGCATTAATAGGTTTCATGTGGCAGATTCACACATCACACAACATACTTAGATTGTTTTCACCCCTAATTTCACCCCCCATGCCCTGGCTTCTCTCCTAGTTTCCCATTTTTGGGTGGGGTTCCAATTCATATTAACATATTTTGATCATATCCATCTCCCTTTCTACCTTCCCCTAAGCCCTTCTTTTTGTCTAATAATAGTATCCCTTCTGCTTTCTTGTCATCTTTTTAGATTCTACATATTAGGGACATGACACAGTATTTGTCTTTCTGAGTCCATTTTATTTTGCTCAACATGATGGTCTCCAGATCCACCCACTCTCCTGTAAATGACTGAATTTTATTTACCTATATGGCTAAGCATTTTACTGTATGTATATCATACATCTTCTTTATTGATTCATCGGTTGATGGTCATCTAGGTTGTGAATTGCACCTTGGTAAACATGGGTGTAAAGGTATCCCTATAGTATACTCACTTTATATATATATATATATATATATATATATATATATATATATATATATGACTGACAGTCCTCATTACTAGGAAAACCATTTAAGGTACTTGGTTGGTCTAGGTGTGAAACTCTGCTGAGTAGTCACTTGCCCTGGGTTCAATCCCCAACCCTGCTCCCATCCCAAAACAATACTTCGTCATGATAATAATGAAAGCTATCCTTTGTTCTTTACTTTCATGCTCATTTCCTAGAATATCATTGTATTTATCTTAACATGTACCAACTCTAATATATTCACATCCTAAGTTCTATTTCATCTACCCATTATCAACTGTTAGCATTTCCACATTACTCACAGGCAATTATGTGTCACCAGATGAGCTAATAAATACAACCTATGAAAAGTAACTTACATTTTTATCAAAGTGAGAGTGCCAGTCTCCAGGTTTCCACAATTAGTGTATATTATGTGTTTGTAAGCCAAGCAGCTCAAATGAAAGGCACTGCCAGAGAACAGACTGAATGAGAATGTTTGCTTACCAAAAAGATACTTCTAAATGTTAATTATGACCAAATTGCTTTTCATAAGACTAAAATAATGCTGCAAAAGACTTTCAAGTATAAGTTGGCAAAAATAAATCTGTTTGTAGCAGTTTATGGAATATGCATTATGAGGAATGTTTTGACTTAAAAGTAAAGGAGTAAAATCAATTTCAAAGGGAAACGCAAATATTTTACCGAGCAAAGATTGTGCTCTATTGCAGTACTAATCAAGTGTGCATAGACTGAATATGTAATGCTTCTCTCCCACTATAATAATGAAAGTATCATCATTTTTCAACCCAGTTTTCTAACAAAACAATACAGCAGCGCTTTGGTTCACAAACTTAATTCATTCCATGATTCTTGGGAAGAGGACCATTTTTGAGTTTGTGATAGAAAGATAGCTATGGTCAAGTTCACCACCCAGGAAAGTTTGAAAACAGAAGCAAAATTTTGCTGAATGCTTTTGTTTGCTAACAAACTTATTTCTGAATAGAAGCATTCACGAACTGAGATATTTCCATACTATATTTACACATGACTACTAAATGTTATTGGAAACATCAATGATAACTCCTAACCATAAAGTTTGTTTATTGCTTTTGCCCTCCAAGGCACTGGAAGAAAGCATGACAATCTGAATGAAAATTCACAATAGGAATCATGCTTGGTCGATAATCAGGTCAGAAGATATTCAACCTGACTCATGACAAAGGACATACAGCACTAATCCAAGCACACATGTATATATAACTTTCTATCTAATACACTGTCAGAGACCAAAGGTTTGAAAGTACTGTCTTGGAAGGTGTATGGAGATACAGCTATTTTACTATTTTAATCAAGAATAGAAACTGGGGCGACCTCAATGGCAGGAAATTTGCTAATATCTACAAAAAATCAAATACAGAAAATGAGGAGTTGTTACACAATATATATAAAGTTCTTTAGGCAAGGTGAGTAAGTTCTTGAGAGCTGCTATACAACACAGTGCCTGTTGTTAATTCTACAGTATGGCACAGTTTAAAATGTGGTAAGAGGATAGATCTCATGTTAAGTGTTCTACACATGCACACACACATACATTCTCAAAAGAATACAAGGAAAGTTTGGGGGGCGATCAATCTTTTTAGTACCTTGTTGTAGTAGTGTGACTACAGGTATATGCATATATGAAAACTCATCAAAATGTATGTATTACACAAATTTTTCTATCTGTCAACTATGCTTCAGTGTAACGCAACAACTTAAACATACATCAACAGATATTTAGCATTCTATCCAGATTTGTAAGGACATTCTTGCAAGGACATTTTCTCACCTTTTCAAGGAAACTTCCAAACAACATTATATAGTGAATGAAATATTTACTATATTTATGTATTACTATTTATAATATGAAATGAAAAGACAAAAGACAGATGTGTGAAGATAAGATGTTCCTAGTCATATAAAAATGGAATATATATATATATATATATATATATATATACATATTTTAAGACAGGGTCTCACTATGTAGTTCAGGTTGGGCCTGAACTTTTATGTACACCAGGCTGTCCTTGAAATCATGGAGAGCTCCCTGTCTCAGCCTCCGAAGTGATGGGATTAGAGATATGCACCACCATGCCAGGTTAAGGATATATGTATATTTGCATATATATTTTTCTTTTTTTTCTAGAAAGATACATAGAAACTTGTTAGTAGCAGTTATCTCTAGAAAAGAGAGGTGGAACGTATATGTATGTATTATTTTCTGTCACACTACTACTATTTAAAATGTTTTACTAAAAAATAGAGAAAAACAGATAAATGAAATTCACTTCATGTGAACGAATCAGATAGACCAAAAGTCATATTCTAATTAGAATTGTAAAGTTATACTTCGACTTCTTAGCGTGAGCACACTTTAAATGTCCTTAAGAGGCAAAGTGAATGATGAAACTGTTACCACTGTGAATGCTAATTCATTTCTGTGGCATTCTTAATGGTAATCATGCTTTGGTGACTTCTTAGGAAAATCAGCCTGCTACACTCCAGATTTAAAAAAATTCCAGGTTAAAAAAAAATTGAGGTTCTGACAGGAGAAGGTGTGGGCTGAGATAGACCCAAACCTTAGATGATATCATTGCTAAAGTTAAGAAGTCATTTGTTGAGAAAGAAGCCAAAATATGATTGGTAAAATTGTTTGGGAAATTTCTTCATTCTCAAAGAATAAGGAAGTCTTAAAGTTGGATCCCCAGGATTTAAATACCAAGAATGGGCCAAAACACAACCCAGATTGTCAAGCCCACCATTATGTGGTCTACTCACTTATCTCCAGTTAGATTCAGACTATAGCCAGTGGTTGTCTGGAAGTCATTCCTAACTCCCTGTGGACCTTCACTAGATCACGGGGACTTATTTTACCATGAAGAGAGTCAAACTTTCCAGATATGAAAACAGCTAAGCACAAAATCTCTACTGTGGCAGTAAAAGTGAAATCTGACATGGAAAGAATAATAATTACAAAAGTTCATAATTTTTGATAAAATATTTTTTTAAATTATCTGCTTTTAAATGTTTTTTTCTTCTGGTTTCATTCCCCCTTCAAATAACATGAATTCTTTCTACACAGTGCTGTGACCCTCAGTCTTTCAGGTGCAACTGATTCATTGGCCCCAATTTGTGCTGGTGCCTTGATGTCACCCCCATATATTCTGAGTCACCAAAGACGTGTAGTGTTATCCATTTCTAAATTACCTAACACCTTTAGGGAGAATTTGAATCTCTTGAAGAGAACTGATTCACTTGATCTCACTACATTTGATTATTTTTCTGAGCTTAATGTTAGTTCCTGGAATACATATCATCTTCATAAAAGTATAAAAGCTTCTATGAACTACTAAGTAGCAAATATAAGTAGAAAGATGAAGCAAATTCTTGAGTGCTGATCTATTTGTTCTGTTCTCTGTACCTGTAGTGGAAGTGTGACACTTCCTAGAGGGCTGACTTCTTGAAATGGCCTTTTCTCATCTGAGGTCAGAATAATAAATATGTTTCATGATCATGAGAAAACCTTATAGAGTTAATGGGTAGAAGAGGAGGAGTCACTGATGTACTAGTCAGCTTTCCATCTCTGGAACAAATACCTGAGATAACTTATAAATGAAAAGGTTTATTTTGGTGCACAATTTTAGAGGTCCCCACCATGACCGATTGGCCCTGTTGCTTTGGGCCTGTGGTAAGATAAGTACCTCAAGCCAAAAGTGTGTGGCAGAACAAATCTGCTCACTTCATGGCTGGAGAGTGAAGGGAAGAGGAAGAGGCCAACATCCCATTATCCCTTGCAGGTGCGCTCCCAGTGACCTGAAAATCTCCTACTGGGACCTGTCTCTTAAAGGTCTCACACATTCCCAACACCCTTACTCTGGGGGCCACACTTCCAACACCTGGGTCTTTGGGGCATATGTAATATCCAAACTGCAGCACCTACATTTCCAGGATTTAAGATAAACTTCTCAGAACATTCCCTTTATCCTGGTGCTGTTTCATATTTTAAAAGCAAAGAATTAAAATATAGTTTTAATTTTTTAAATAATGACGTCCTAAAAAATATATGAAAAGTCTGCCAAAATTCAACCTATATATGTTCAAACAAGCAAAAAGTTATCTTGGACCAAGACAATGTTCTCTGTGTCCCTTTAAGTGGTGCCAAATAAACTGGTATCTGTCAGTAGAGTGAACAGAGGATACCATGACTGACAGGAGCTGGAGTCTATCTAGGAGATCCTAGGTTTTCAGCTTCTGTAATTATCATCCTTGATCTCATGACATAGTTTCATGCCTACAGCAAGAAGGGTGTACAAATACCTTCAGATGGCACAGCAAACATAAGTGACTCACTAGCAATCAATCTTAGCATCCATCAAGCTAATTACCAGCCTCCTGAGGCTGCAAGTCCCCTTTCTCTTCCCCTACAATTCTTTCCATCTTCTTGGTCATGTATCATGATCTGACCCTTGCTAGGTGTTGGAACAAGTGCAGTCAATTGATGGTTGCAAGGTACTAAGGCCATCAGATATGGCAAGGCAAACATGGAGACTCAGAAGTCTTACTACGGTTTACAAGAGCCTATAAAATCTGAACCAAAGGACTGCGAATGGAACTCAGTGGGTACAGCACTTGCAAATCACGTGAAAAGCCCTAGGTTTGATTCCTAGCACCACATTAAAAAGACAAAAAGAACCCTAAACCCAGTCCCTCTGGCTCCTCATTGCTTCACTCTTGTTGCTTTCCAGTCATACCTGCCTCCTTAATGATCTTCTCACGTATCAGACAAACTCCTGGCTCAGGCATCTGTACTTCTTTTCTCTGTTTGGAACACTCCAGTATTCTCAACATGTACTCTCTCTCTTCCTTCAAGTTTGGCTTAAATGTCACCTTAATATTACTATCTCTTTCAAAATTTCTTTCCCTCCCCCAGTTCCCTTACCTTGAATCATTTTTCACAACTGTTTTTATGCATCTTCTTAAGTAGTATACATATGTAACTATTACTATGTTTGTATATTTTTATCTACCTCAAACTCCTTCTTAACTTATAAGGTAAAATTCACAAAGGCAGGTTTTTTTTTTCTGTTCTCTTCACTGATCCTCAGAATCTAGATTACCTGACATATGGTAAATACTCCAGATTTCCAATGTTGTTAATTAAATCAGCAAAAGGAATAATGAAGACATTAACACTGTTAGGCAGATCCCTTTGTTTTCTATGCAGCACAAGAAAAAGAGCAGGTCAAAGAGACACAGCCATTGGTCCAGAGATACCACATGGACCATAAGAAGTATGTGGACCACCATGCCTGGATCTTGTGTATACTATTACAAGTATAATTTGTTTGGATTTCTAATTTTATATCTGTAACATTTGTTAACTTCGTTATAAAAAAAAAAGGAAAAGAAAAAGTATGTGGAACAGAAGAAGTGAACAAGGTCAAAGAGTTAATGCAGCAGAATTTACAGATAGCTTTAATAGAAACTGCCAGAAAAAAAATGTCTAGGACAGGGCCGAGGATCTAGCTCAGTGGCCTAAGCGCCTGCCTGGTGAGCGCAAGGTCATGAGTTCGATCCCTGGTGACGCAAAAAAAAAAAAAAAGAAAGAAAGAAAAAAATGTCTAGGACAGAAGCAATTCAAACAGCTGTGGGAAAGATTTTACTGCTTTTTAATCTAGAACATCTTTTATCTATCTGCTAGTCTAGTCATAGCCTCTTCACAGATATTGCCTCTGGTTTAAAGACCCATCAGTCGCTCTGTAATCATCATCTCCCATTTTCCATAGCTCTGTGAAGTGATGCCTTCCCTAAACGGACAAAGGATTCTGAAAGTCTTTTGAAGAACCTTAAATCTCAACTCCCATCATTCTCTTTAGAACTAGCAACTTTCAAAGACAATGGTCTGCTTTTAGCAAGGAATCTACTTCATTTATAGTCAGTTGATTGAGTGGGAAGAGATTTTTAACCGCTATCTTCTGTTTCCTTAGAATTATACTACGGCTTATCTAGATATCTCCCTTTGAAATGATGGCTTTTCTACTCTGGATTTATGTTTCTCTCTCTTTTCTTTCATGGGTTATAGAATAAAATTGTGTTGTCACCTTTTTTCTGCATCACTCATAAATTCATGACTTGCATTGAACTGGTAATCAAAAGCAATATTGCACGAATGCCAAATCTTCTTGTCAAATGAACATAAACTGATATTTCCTGTATGAAGATGCAAAGGGCAAAAAGAAAACTAGTACTTATTGAACCACAACATGTTACATCTCTTTATAGGGATTATTCTATTTCAACTGCACAAGGAATTTTCACCAAAAAAATGGAGTATGTCATATCCCCTCAGATATGCTTCTTGAACACATGATCATGTTTATCTTGGTCATCGCTATATCCCTGTGACTAACAAGATGCTTGGCCCAGAGAAAGTCCTCAATGAATACTTCTGAGTACATAAATAAATAAAATGAAGTCATTACAGTTTCCCTTACCTATAAATCTGTCCCAAATCCAATTCTATATCCAGCCTCCATAGCCATATTTAACTCACAAGGCCAAGTCTTACAAGGCAGTTGGTGCATTCCAAATTCCAAGGCTGCTTCTTAATACAGTGATTATCAGAAACTCAGATAACATGGAGGAGCACTATGCTGTCTCAGCTTGATTTAATTTGACTTCAGCATAGAATTTAATAAAACGTTCATTATATCAAATGCCAGACCAGCTTGTTTTCAGACAGTTCACTAAAAATGAAATTCAAGATTCTGTACTGAAGAGCATTTTCATAAATCTATCATGTTCTGAAGTCACATGCTTTCCTCTGAACATCTCTGTCAAGTTATAGGTCATGAAAACACTTTATGAATTCATTGTACCTCCCATTATTCCATTAGGTATAAATTAGACAACAAATTTGTGTCTTTTTCTCAACTTGAAGTCTCTTATAGGATGCTACTGACACAGAGCTTTGTAGTTAGGCATGACTACTAATGAGTGACCACTTTCTCACTGATTTTTTTTTTTGGTTATAATAAAATATTTATTTTGGTCATAGTCTCACAGACTACTTAAAATTAAAATAAATTTTACTTCAATATCACTATTTAATTATTCAAACTAACTGATATCACTTCACAGCATTAGAGATTTTTGTAGTAAAATAATAAAACATAATGAAACCTGTATTATTTTTTAGAAAACATTTCAGGGCTTTGTTAGTACAAAATCCTATTGATACATCTTTAAGAGTTATTTGATTTAAATACAGTTATTCAACCAGGAAAGCACTGGTGAAATGTGATTTAATCCCTTGAGGTAGAAAAAAATAATTTGTGCATTAACTTTTAAAAATAAATGTCCATAAAATTATCACCAATATTGACAATCAGATAAACAGAAGCTTTGTTTATTCTTTTTTAATAATTTCTTAACTATTTTTATAAACTTTTAAATTTATTTCTATGTATTTTAAAGTTTCTGATACTATGGTAAATAAGCTCCTCTCATACATATACAGGGATATAAGAAACCAAGGAAGTTATATTTGAACTCTACTATCTTGGACCTGACTCATACATAACTTAGCAGATTAATCCCAGGGCAAGAGTTGTCTTTTTAATCATATTAAAAGATGGTGAACCTCAAAAAAGTATTCAGGCACTTTCTTATCAAAAACATGAGGTCTGATATTTAATTTGAAACAAACAATTATAAGAGAGAAACAAATGCATTATATGACAGATGAATGAGGAAAAACCCTATAACTACACAAAGCATTCAGTTGTGCAAGGCCCATTGCAATGCACTAGGTCTCTCAGAACTGAAACAAAAGAATAGAAAAAAACTATTCCAGCAATAGCTGTTAGAAATGCCATGAGTCACATGCAGAAATACTAACTTTAAAATTTCAGTTTTGTAACCTCCTCAAATCCTGTGCTGAACACCTGTAGATTCCTGAGTTTATCACTGCAAATGATAAACTGCAATTATGTCAGATGGATTACGAAAGAGTCAAATAGATTACTTTTTTTCATTACACAGATATTTTTATTGTATACATATTAGGTAACACATTAAGAAAAAAAGTCCTACTCTTAGTACATAAGACAAATAAAAATACAAGCAGAATGAACATAAAACTAAGTATATGTTATTTACATTCATATTTCACATATAGCTATTAAACTGATCTTTTAGTATTCACTTCTTTGAAACTGCAGAGTTGATGCACCATGTAAGTATTAGTTCAAACCTTATAAAATAATTTCCCTGGTGGTATTTATTTGTGGAGAGAAGAAAATCTTACTGTATGTCTAGGTGGACATGATTTAACAGTGATATTTTTATATTATAGAGAATAAATATTGCTTATTTTAGAAGAGCTATCTAAACTACAATGACATTAAATATATAGATCTTACCCAACCTCTAGTAGTTTATCAGCTATCAAATGAAACTAGATGACTTTTTATTAAAAATGAGATTTTTGGGTTGGGACAGGATTATATCTATGGTTAAAACTGCCGTTTTCTGAGTTTTCATAGAAATAGAACCACTTGTAAGACATCTTCTTTATGTACCCTATGTCTCCATCTTTTCCCATTTAACTTTAAAAGTTACATCTTCTATCTGGAGAGTTCACTGAGAAGCCCAGTCATTTCCAACACTGTGAGATGAAGCAGGCACTTCACAAAGCTCCAAGAATAGTTTGTCCTAGTTAAGAAACACCAGATGGAACAGTTAATGCCTTGCCTTGCCTCATCTGTACTGTCAATGTGGAACAACTATTACTTTGTATCAAAACCAGAAAAGTCTCTGCAAAGAAGAAGAAATGAATCTTTACATTTTCATTCTCAAGCACGGCTGCATCATTCCCCAAGCTTCTGTCTTAGTCATTTTCCCATTGCTGAGATATAATACCCAACAACCACAATTTAAAGAAGAAGGTTTTTTTTGACTCATGATTTCAAAAGTTTCGGTCCATGTTTAACCAACTCAAACACAAAAATGCCATGGCAAAAGAGCATACCAGAGGAAAAGCTGCTTACATTATGGTGCCAGGAAGCAGAGAGAATGAAAGGAGCTGGAGAGAAAGGTGTGCCTTTCCAGGTCACAGCCCCAGTGATCCATCTCTTCTGACTAGGAATCATTTCCCAAAAATGCATCCAACTATGGACACCTCAGTGGATTAATCCACTGATGGGGGTAGACAGTCAAGTAGCTCAAGGACTATATTTCTTCAGATTTTTTTAAAGTTATTTGAAGGAGAAAAGATCTACATCAATTCAGTTTGGTCCTTCTTACACAGACACGCTGATTAGAGCAAAGCTGACAAGATGTTAGGAGCCATATAGAGTCAGAAGAGATACCAAACCATGAACTCTTCATAAATTAGACAAGTAAGCACCTAACCACTGAATGTTAACCACATTCCAAAGGCATTATTTTCAAAGTTTCATTCTTAAAATTTTTTAAATTATTCTCTTATTCTAGATGACTCTAAAGGTATTTTTAGATTCAATTTGATCATCGTGTTATGCACCAACTCTTTATGTGCAAGAATAAAACATGGGGCATACTTAATTCACAGCTAAAATAGAAAGAATGTAAAGTTCAAGGGCACAATATATTAGGACAGGAGAGTTATATTGTGGTAACAAGTATACACCACAATTTGAGTGGCTTAACAGAGTAAATGTTTATTTATTGCCTGCAACATAGACAAACACGTTAGAAGGACCTCCTTGATAAGTCTCCTAAGTTGTGACCCACAATTCTTCCATCCTGAGACAGCAACATGTCAAAAATGGAAGCAGAAGAGAGAACCAGGTTAAGAGTTACCAACTCTTAATTGCTATTGCCCTTTTGTCACACAGGTGACTTCTGCTTCTATTACATTGTCCAGATCTCTGTCTTATAGTAGCAAAGACAGGAAATGCAGTCTTCCTGATGCCAAAGGGCAAAAAAACTAAACATAAAGCACTATCTCTACCACAGAAGGCATGAGCTTTGGAATCAGAGATGAGAGAGTGATTCCCACAGGACCTCAGACAAGTTGCCAATCCTCTCCTCACCTGAGTCTCTCATCTATTAAGTAGAAGTAACAAAATACCTTAATGGCTGCTGTGGTCATGAAATCAATTATCTGCATAAATAACCTGGACTCAATATGTGATAACTCCAATAACTGCTATCTTAATTCCTTTTTTCATTCCCTTTCCCTCTCCACCTCCCCAGCCCTTGATCCCCTTTCCATTTGAGAAAGTTATATCTCCCCACTTCCTATTCTCTATCTTTTGCTCTTTATTTACAACCTGGATTTTTTTTCATATAAGAAAAACCATATGATATTTAAGAAGCTATATGACACTCATGTATCTGATCTATTTCACTTAATAGTATGGTCTCAAGGTACATCTTTTTATCTTCAAATAACTCAAGTTTACCTTCTTATAGATTTTAAGTGTAGTTACCATCACATCATAAAAGGACCCTTTAAAATCATCTGATGTTGATCTGAATTTGTGCATATTCAAGTTTACTTCTTCAGTTTAAACACTTTACATATACATGTGCATCTTAAATTTAGGACAGCTGTGTCTTCTCTGCTTTCTAAGAAATGTTCCAATTGCAAAATTCCTGAGGTTATTTTTCCTGTTTTGAGACAAGGTCTTAACATATTGTCCAGGCTGGCCTTGAACTTCTGAGCTCCTGTGATCCTCTTTCCCCTGACTGTTAACCTCTTGAATTTTGTTTGTTTTTATTTTCTCTTGTTGGTGGCATTTGGGGTGTTTTTTCTAAAGCAAAGAACTGAAAGCATAACAGTCTGTAGGTCAAATATCTCTTTCTTTAAAAAGCTTGGCTATGTTTTCAGAAACTCGTCTGAACAAAAGGAATTCAGAATCCCCAAGTATCCTAATGAGCAACAGAATCTAACTGACAGCACTTTTATTCTTTGCTTTTCTAACTTTGCCTTCCTTCATTTAAAGAGCTCAGTTTAACAACAGTAAATAACTGGACCTTGCACACTAAGCATAACTAGATCCAGATGCAAAACAGAGTAAGGGCCATCACCCAGTTTCCAAATCCCTATTTTGAAACAACTAAATAAGAATCACACACACACACACACACACACACACACACACACACACACACACAGTGGAGGAGAGCTGTAGTGTTGTTTTTTTTTTCATTATGCCTTTAAGATTTGATTCACACTACGAAGATCTGTCAACACAATCACTCAGGTAGCAAGAGGGACAGCAGCTGCTGTCTAACTGGGAAACCGATATTACTCTTGGAGTGTGTATCCTCCTGCAGAGCTTGGATTAACTCAAGATAGATACTTTCTCTCAGGTGCTTTGTTATAAATGACTCCTGGTGGTACCAGAGGTACTGCAAAGAAGCATTCAACACCCATGGAGAGTTATTTAAAGATGAAATATGAGGCATTCAAACTACTTCTGGATTATCTTTGCTGTATTTCTTAATGAATTTTTAAAAGAAGTGGCAGCTCTTCTTCTATTAGAATTCCCATAAATGTGCTTGAGCATATATCAACCTTAGTCAAGATAAAACAGTCAAAATATTATCATAGAAAACAGGAATCTATCCTTTAGATATAGTTCTAAATTAAGTTACTAAATTAAGACTTACCTACTATTGCTTGGCCATAACTCAAAAGCAATTCTGAGTCGAGCATGTCCGACTTCCACAAGGCAGCCTGGGTCTTCCAAGTACTTGCAAAACGTTGAACTCCCAGCAATGCCACCGTGTTCCCATCCCTCCACAGTTACCTTTTTCTTTCTTGTAGGAACAAAAGTTCAAAATACTCCATAGGCCATCTAATACCTCACAGTAATTAAGACATCAAGAATCTGATTTTCGGTGGCACAAAGGCAATAAAATTATAGATCAAATTTCAGCTAAATATGTTTTCAATCTTTTCGATTCCTGAAATCACCTTGCCTTTAAAGTTTGCATTATGTAAGGTGGTTCTTCTGAATCACCGTAGACATCTCTAAGGGTTGTTAATGGTTACTGTAATGGATTTTGAAACTTCTAGTATGAAAATGGTGCGGGGGGGAGAATCCTCTCACAATTCCTAAATTCCTCGTGAAGGAAATGTGACCAGTTTCCACAATTTGTTGGCATTTCTATTTCCCTCCATTATAGTATCTTAGTATCTTTATATCATCTGAACAAGAGAAACAAAGCAAAAATCTAAATTCTTTAACTGTGCTATGTGTTTCTTTCTAAGAAAACACTTTGAGAATGAGCTTGAGTCCTGAGCAGATACTATGCCTGTTGCCACTGGTCAATTCCCTTCCCACTGTGTCTGTCTTCATCCCTCCCCTATAAACAAAGCTCCAATAAAGATCAGATCTTGGAACCCAAGACAATAGCACAGCAGGAAGGAGTCACCTTCATCAATGTACAGACTACTTTTTATGGCCAAAAAGATCTAGAGCATCTGTTTAACTACATGCCTTTGGCAACTCAAATTAGCTTCTTCAAATCTCAGTTCCTTATGAAATGTTACTAGCCTCTTCTTTATAGGAATCCAGGAGTGAATTAGTGTTTTTATCTATTATATTCAGCCAGCTTACATCTGAAATAAAGTGGAAATGTAAGAAGGAAAAGAAGGGAGAATTAATCAAGTTTACTACAAATTTAAGATGAGATAATCAGTGGACAAAAGTACACGAGAAAAATCTCTGAGTCATGAACTGTCCACTGGACTATAAATCCTATGAACAAATAGCTATACCACTAGTACATAGCACTAGTTTTATTCTATAATAAAAAGCTTTATGATTTTTTTTATCATCTAGGCTAAAGGATCCTTCTCTAGCCTTAGCAGTGTCCTTTCTACCAGAATCTTTGTGCTTTTGAGGAAACCCCTGATATAAGCCTCTCCAATTTCAGGAGACTGGCTGAATTGAATCTTAGAGGGAAAAAAGAGAATATGCTCTATGACTAGAAATATCTGGGAAACTTTGACTACCATTGAGCACAATGATGGCAAGAACAATTAGAGTTCCTTTATACTGAAACTCTTAGAACAAGTTTCTCGAACCCAGAGTAAACAGGAAATTTGGACCACTGGGTTTGGAAGGGACAATGAGAGTAAAGCTGCATATAAGACACTTGGCAATAAGCTGAATGGGGATACTAAATTGTGTCTTTGGAGCACCCAAGAATAATGTTCTGTCATTTTAGGAGATCATCTAGAGGCTTAAAAGAGATAGATTTCAGTAGCTTGAGATCATGCTAGCTCATCGATCCTTGTTCAGTATTATGTACACAGCACCGTTCTTGGTAGCCACAAATTTCCCAAACTCATTGCACATATGTCTATAATGGATTAGGTTCAGCCTCTGAGAATTTAACTTTTTACACATTCCAAGTTTAGAGTAACTACATTCAGAGCCATCTGCCACTAAGCATCTAGTTGGATTTGGACTTGATCCATCTTTGCCAGGTGCCTGATAGTCACACACTCTGAAAACCCTATTGCCAAAATTATATGTGAATCACAAACCCAGGACTCCAAAATGATCCAATTAAGAAATATTTTTAGAACTCAGCTCAATTTTTAAGGCTTAAATTTTAAGGATTATTACTATTATATAACCAGCAACATACGTCCATATATATTTTAACAGAGAATTTTCACCATGGCTTGGTAACCCTGTTAATATAATTAAAATGTATCCATCTGAACTTTTTTAGAATAGAAATTTTAAACTTCTTTTTCAATATTATTGATAGGCCCTCAGTCAAAATTAGATATCTGGGAGGTTTTATTTTATTGTAGTTTGTTCTGATGATAAAATACTTGAACTACTGCAGGATATCTACTGCCTTTCAAAGAGCTCTCTAAGAAAATAAAATCTCTCATCTGCACATTGATATGCTCAGCACCATAATAGATAATATGTTTTTTAGAAACAGGATTCTTAAAGTTTGAGGAATATAACCACAGTTTCTGTTTCTTTATAGCTATAGAATGCTAAATATGTATATATTTATTAAATATTTTATAAATTTAAATTTCATCACCCAAAATTCCTTGTAATAATGGCTAATATATAATATATAGTTTATCTTTGTCAGCTTCTACTTAATATATATAATTTCTTTAATAAATGTATGATCTAATTCCTAACATATTCTCATTTTATAAATAAAGCAACTGCTCCTCAAAAAATTAAGACTTTTTTCCTCAGGATGTAAGGCTGGTAAGTGGCAAATTGGAATCAGAAACTCAGATTTTTTGTGCACATTAGATACTTGAAAAGCCACATTAGATACTTGTGACTATATTAGAGCCACATTAGAGCTTCCGTGACTTCAGAGGCTACTGTCTTCATTATTGCTTTGCCCCTGCCACAGACATTTTCCTCTTCTGGTCTCCCATTATCAGCAAGTTCTGTGGGAAGGACAGTTGTGTATCCAAGACTTCCAGATCGAGATCTAGTATCTTAAATTTTGTATGTTGCGGCGCCAGCCACTTTCTGAGACACAAATTCTTCTATAGCTCTCCTGCTTTGGTACACCAGACTGAATTTCACCCTTTGTGGATAGCTTGAGTATTCAAACTAGACCTCTGAAAACAGAGAAGCAGGGCTAGAGATGTAGTGCTGTGTTAAAGTACTTGCCTAGCATGGACAAAGCACTGGATTTAATCCCAAGCACCACAAAAAAAAAAATCAGTGAAAATACTTATCTACTGTCAAACTAGAAACCACTATTCATATTTTTCAAGGAAACTAGGAAGGTAGCAAAAGAAGCAAAAAAAGAACTCACAGAATATTCAAAAACATATTTTAGAGATTACCAAGTTCAATACTCTTATTCTACATGTATTGTGATTCTGAGGTGAAGGAATTTCCTGAGCCTACACAGCTAATAAATAGTAAGAGCCAGGACTAGATCTTTGCTTCTATCAGGATCTATTTCCTTAGCACCAAATTCCCTTCCCCTTGAATTATTACAAGGCAAACAAACACTAGTCATTTATACAGGGTGCTCCAAGGATTTTTCCAATGACTCTTCTTTCCATAGAGCATTCTAAAAATGGAGAAAGGACTTATTTATAGCCCTTATTTCAAGGTGCTTTTCAAGTATCTAATTATTCAATGACCCTCACAAAAGCTAGAGGTGGCAAAGGACAGTAGAGTTAGCTGAGTATTTTATAAGCATTCATATGATGACCGAAACTTTCCTGCTTAGGACAGTGAATGCCCAGGGTGAGGATGCTAAGATGTGAAGGCAAACATCTGTGCTTGTCATTCAAAGATATGCCAAGGGGAGGAAAGGTATTCGAAAAGCTTTTAAACCCTTTAGAAATAGGCAACAAAGTGTTTGTTCTCTAAGTAGCATTGGCCAACTTTTCATGAATTGTGTGGGGCACATTTTAAGTGATCTTTGGGCATTCTAAATAACATTATAGGATAATACGATTTTAAGTTAAGCCAAAGACTTCAATTGGAAGCATTTGTAATACAGTCCACAAGTATTAGAAATGTTTCCATCTACCAAATTAGGCTACTTCCATCTGGCAGACTCTGCTGCTTGCTTTGGAAGATACATACAGCTAAAACAACTGTGGTTGTTTTTCAAGGTTTTAACCCAATGTAGACAGCACTCATATCCAGGTCTAGTTTAGTTTCATTGTTTTGCTACAGCACTCTTCTATAGATAGTTATTATAGCCCAAAGAAAAAGAGCTCCCAGCTCTTGAAGGAATCAGATAAGACAAGATTATAATCATGGATCCTGGAATTTTACTTTAGTTGTTAATAGGCATAAACCAAAGAATTCTTGATAGAAGGAGATTTTTTTAAAAAGCAAAAAAATCATTTCCTTCATTTAAGTCTTATTGTAAAGAGAGAATACTATCAGGGAAACATATTGGACCTGCATATACTGGAGATACCATCAAGGAATGAAGTGATGACAGCAGGAGTCTTGGACCAGCAGACTCCATCAGAACTAATTTGAAAACACCAGCCATCCAGGTCTCTTCATTTCCGGTATGGTCAAAGGATCATCTAATTGTGTTATTCTTCAGCCACTGAAGTTTCTTGATATCATTACTGGAATTACCGCTACATTCACATCCTTGAAAACATTTTTCATTGCCCTTTATATTTTACCATGTTTATCAATAAGCATCAAGTTCTCCTTTCTAAGAAACTGTTTCACAAACTACAAAACTGGATGGCTACAATAATTCACAATATTAACATAATTCCTTCTAATAGTCTATGGTCTTCTAGAATACATACCATATCCTATTTTCTGCCTTTTATTACACCTAATACCATGAACTCAACAAAATAAAGCTTTGAGACTTGGACTTGTCACATTGACTTTTCTTGATTAAGCATAGGACTCTGTCAATCTTCCTATTTCCACATGTCAGATCACAATAAAAGCAAAGAAATACTACAGTATCCCTAGAGCTAAGAAGCTAAAAGCTATTCTTTCTCTCCCTCTCTCTTTCCCTCTCCCTCCCCCACTTTCTCTCTGCCGCTCTTCACCCCTTATATATCTCCCTCCATAAAGAAATTATCTTTTGAAGCTCTTAGGACACATTCTTTCCCAATATTAGACTAAAGAATAGGCACTGTATCACAGTTTAGCTTGCCCAAATTTGCCTATTTAAATACTTCGTCATTTCAATGCAAAGTCCATAGTCATTATGCATACATTATTTGATATTTTCAGAAAGTCCCCTTTCTCCCTATGTTCTTCCATGTGCTTCTACTCCTCAATTGGTTGCATCAATACCACTGGCCACTCATGTAAGTAAATTCCCGAGTGGCTTTCCCAAACGTACCCCGGATGCCAGAATTCAAGCACTGGTAACACTGAGTAGCCAGTTGCTCTTCAAGGTTTTTGCACTGCATGTAAAGTCACCAAGTGAAGCACCTTTCACAGTGAATTCATTTAAGGACCACTATAATAATATGACCATTAATCATGGTTTGTCAACTTGATGGGATTAAGGGAATTAGTAAAGAGCACTTCTGGCTTGTCTAACTAGGCCATGGGAGCATGACTGTGGTTACTATATATTGTCTGTAGCCCTTTCCTCCTGGTGCTGCTTCCCTGCTATGTTTCCCAGCCACTATAAACTAAGCAAGTTTGCCTTACCATACACTCTCACTGTATTTCTGCTTGGGACCAGCCACCCATAAGTGAACCCTTTGAAACTATGGACCAGATTAAACCTCCTCTTCTTTAAACTGTGGATGCAGGTATTCTGTCCAGCAACAGGAAAATTAATACAAATAATATGCCTGCAGAATTGATAAATTGTCTGTCTCAGTAATTAAGCATATCTTGATTATAAAGACTGTTTGAAAATAGAGAGTTTTGCAGTCTTTAATAAATAAGGAGGTTTCCTCCCACAATAGCAAAAAAAAAAATTGATGTCTCTGCTAACCCATTTACAATAGGCTTTTTTGTTATTTTTCGTGGTTTGGAAATGTATCCATGCCTAAATTGTACTGCTTGATATTTTGGGTTCATTAAGTTAGCCAACACATTTTATTAAGCACATACCACAAGCAAGGTACTTTTTAAGATTCTGATGCAAATTATAGCTCTGATAGCTACTAACTTACTCTTAGATTGTTCTAAGGATTAATAGAATAGTAGGTTTAGAAATAATAAAGATTAAATTCATAGGCAGATGACCTCTGAAATGGTGATATGAACAGCTCTGAGAATTCCCTTCCAGAAAAATAACTATAACTGGTAAAAATAAATTAAAGTATTTAAAACCTACTAAATCTCAGTAAGAAGAGCAAGAGTCTGCAGCATTTGAGCCACAACTCTCTCCCACCTTCCTGTGTTCCAGTTCAGTCTGATGGAAGCTCTGATGCAGGTCGACACAGCCAAGAACACTTGGCTCTCTCTCCTGGCAGCTCCCAGTTGAGGTTTGCAGTATCTCATTAGGAGAGACAGGCTGCCAGCCTTTTCCACTGCCCACCCACACTGTGTGCAGGTTCTGTTCTAAGCAGCACAAGTCGGGGGGCTTAGAGCTTTCTTCACCTGCCCCACTCTACTCTACTTGTACTCACAAGCTAGAAGCCCCGTACAGCTTCCAGGCCTTCAATTCAGTCAGAGATGACCCTCCCTCAGCTCTTTCATAGTGCAAAAGTTCCACTCCAGGAGACACAAATTCAGTTCAGTGGCTGATGCCCCATTCTAGAACCCTGCTTGTGGAGCCTGGCTGGCATCCCTAGACAAGTTGTCACTGTCCCTGCTTCCAGCTGTGGAGCAGTAATACAGGGGTTTTCATCAGAGACACACAAGCATAGCAGAGACCTCCAAAGCTTTTTCCAGAGTAACTGACTTTTTAAGAGTGAAGAGAAATTGCTCTATTATTTAAAATTCTCAATATTCAAAAATGAAAAGAAACAAGAAAGTATGACCCACACACTTTTTGCACTCACCTGCATACGCACACACACACACACACACACACACACACACACACAAATGGAAATAATCATAGTCTTTGAAAGTCTCACAAGTCAGACATTTAAAGCAGCTATTATTAATATTTTTAAAGAACTAAAGGAATACCTGTTTAAATGAGTAAAGGAGGAAGTGATGATAAATTTTCATCAAATACAAGAGTAATCAAAATATATAATGTTTAAATTAAAAATATATTACCATAAAAGAGACACATTACCATTAATTCTTCTCAAAATATTCCCTTCATTTTGAATATGCTTACCCTTTATTCTTGTGATGTTTTGAAACAGTTCTGGAAGTGTTATTTTGTGTTTTTATGAGATCTGAAAAAAATTTACAAAGAATGCTGCTGCCAAGTGCCATCCAACAGAAAAATAGGCTCAGAGAAATATCACTGTGTGTCCTCATTCACCCTATACACATAGCAACATATGACTTTTGGCTCTTTCCCAA
>RJWT010016098.1:0-20058 GCA_004365215.1 Cuniculus paca | reverse complement strand
TGAGCTGCATCCGCAGTCCTTACTTAGCCTCTTTAGCCTTTGTTTTTTCATCTGTAAAACAGGAGAATGGAAGATCCCTAGGATGTAGTCCCAACCATTGAAAACTTGTTATCAGTAAAATTGTATCATGAAAACAATTCTAGATATTTAGGATCATTAAGAGAATTTTAAGTGTGATAATACTAGACTGACCTACTTACCTTTTTTAAAAACTTTGTTTGGTAATTCAGATTATTAAAAAATAACTTGCCAGATCCAATGTATCATTCTTCAAATAAGCTCTCTGGGGTTTTTTCTAGGGTACTTTGCCCAGTTTTAATTGAAATCTTTTTTCTCCTTTATTGTTGCTTTTATTATTATTTTGTAACATTGGGGATTGAACCAAAGATCTTGAGCATGCTAGGCATACTTTAAATTTTCTTTTTTCAAGATGCAGTATTTTTTATACAATGGAATACTTCTCAGCCATAAAGAAGGATACTTATAGGTAAATGGATGCAACTTGAGAATATACTCATTAGTGAAATAAGGTACACATGTAAACATTGTATTGTTTTATTTGTGTGACAAGCTGAAAGAAAAAACGTGTATGTATATAAAAAATAGTTAAGATAGTTATACTACTGATTTCTCTGAGTTTGCGGAAGAGAAAGATTTGTGCTGGTACTGTTTGGACAATTGAAGGCAGATGTCTTATGCTCTGGGTGAATGATTTGGGGATGACAGTGTGCAGTGTATATACCATTGTTGCCACCGATTGACGTGTCTTAAAATTTTTTTTTCTTTCTTTTTTCTTGTCCTTGAATAAAATGGATTTTTAAAAAAAACCTTCCTTCCTTCCTTTCTTCCTTTCTTGAACTCAGGACCTTGCAGTTGCCAGGCAAGATGCTTGTGGTGCTGAGCTATATCCTCAGCCAGTACTTTAAATTTTCATTTAACCCCCTCTACAAAGGAAAGAGACAAATACAGGAGCTACTTAACAACAGAACTATGTGTGATTCCAAAAACAGTGGAAAAAATTGAGATCCTTTCACCTAATAAGACTGAGAGGCAGCTTCATTATTATTTTCAGTTCCATCAGAGTGTGTCCAAAAAATTCTGCGGCAGTTTTTCTGCATCAGTTCTTAGCAGAGATAATGTGGTAAGAGAGAAGGACTCAACCAGAATTCTAGAAGTGTGGTTTTAACCCTGACATTAGCAAGTCTAATGTCTGAGTTTCTCTCAGATTTCTTGTGTCTAAAATAAGAGACTTGATTTAGGTGTACTGTGTTGACTATTTTGATGTCAGTGATATATAGAGGTTGGAAGGACACAGACCGAAGTTTTGTAAGTTTTTGGTCAGGAAAGTCTTTTTCTTCTTTGATTTTTGAGACAGGGTCTCCCTGTGTTGCTCAGGCTGGCCCCAAACTCCTTCCTGGCTTAAGTGATCCTTCTCAAGTAACTAGGACTACAAGCTCAGCACTGCACCCTTTTTTATTTATTGCCTTGATGCACCTAGGGTCTTCAGTGGTAGCATCTGTAGGAGAGAACTATGCATATTTGTGACTGAGCTGCAAGGCTGGGCCCTTATCCTTACCCTTTGTATCTTTGGAATCTGCTTCTCAGTAGTATTTTCAGAGATCATGTTCCATGTATTGATACAGAGTTCACATCAGACTCACTGATGTGCTGATGACATAACCCATGCTTGGTTGGATTAAAAGGAAGTACAAAGATTACACTGCCTTTAAACAGGAACCAAGCCATGTGCAGTTGGCACATGCCTGTAACCTCAGCTATTCAAGAGACTGGCTTGGGAGGCTGAAGCAGGAGGATTGCTTCGCAAGTTTGAGGCCAGTCTGGGCTAGTGAGACAGTCTCAAAAAAAACTGAAAAAAGAAATTGAGGCAGGAGAATAATAAGTTCAAGGCCACCCTGGGCAACTTAATGCCAGTCTAAAAATTTTAAAAGGAGTTGGGGATACATCAAAGCACTCCTGTGATTCAATCCTCAGTACTTCCCCCACCCCGCAAAAAACCCTGAAAGCAACCCACAGGAGCCAAAAGACTGCTGAAAAGATGGGACCCCCATGTTATTGGCTTGTGTCTGCCTTTAAAATGCCTTGCTTCTTCTGACCAGAGCTGTGGATAGCTTCATTATGTTAATATTCATCCTTTCCTGAGCTCAAGAGGGTGAAATAGTCTGTTTATCAAGAGATAATACTGGTTGATTGTAAAATGACTACAGTCAAGCCCAGCGTGGTACTTCTGAATCATTTATCTTGTGAAAGAAGCTGTGTTAAATTTATTCACATGCTTTGTAAAGTGACATAATGACAAAATTCCTGATCCAGAAGTGAAATCACTTTCATGTTTGTGATAGTTGAATGTACAGAAGTTAAGGGAAATTTTAGAACCCTTTTCTAGTATAATAAGGTTTTTTTGTTGAGTCATTGTCTCACTATGTTGTTCACACTGGCCTTGAATTCACCATAGCTCAGACTGGCCTCGAACTCATGGTGATCCTCCTGCCTCAGTCTCCTGTGTTCTGGAATTGCAGGTGTGCATGGCCATGCCAGACTGAGTGTAGTATGCTTTTGGACATTCTGCTAAATTAGGGTTTCTCAACCTTGGCACTGATGCTTGGTATTTGGGGCCAGTTAACTCTGTTGCAGGGGGTGGTTCTGTGTTTTACAGGATATTTATCTGTATTGGTGTCTTCACCTCCTACATGCCAGTAGAGTTGCTTTCTTTCCCAGTTGTGACCATCAAAAGTATCTCCTGATATTGACAAATATTCCTGACAAAACTGCCCCAGTTGAGAGTTACTGCTCTGAATGATTCTGTTTCCCCAATTAAGGTCTTAAGATGAGGTATCACAGGTGTTAGTACTTTTTTTCATGTGACACACAAAGTCATGATCTAATAATAGTTGAAAGTTTATATGATTATAATGGTAGCAGTAGAGAGACGATGACAGTTAAACAGTGTCTTGAGTAGAGAATTCTGGAATGTGAAAGATTAGTCAGGATTGAGTTAGATTGTCACTAATACTTGACTTCTTTACTCAAGCTCTTTTCTCAAAAGATGTGTATGTATGTATATGTGTATATTTTATACATATATAATTTTATTCATATATGCTTATTCTTATCATTACCAAAAAGAATATTCTGTATTTTTTTTTTTTGGTGGAGCACTGGAGATCAAACCTAGGGCCTCACACCTTTTAGCCATATGCTCTGCCACTGGGCCACGAGCCTAGCCCCAAAAGGAATGCTCTAATTGTATCTTGGTTTGAAAATTTTTTTAGAAGTTTTACAGTTGAGGTACCAGGGATGTAGCTCAGTGGCACTGCACCTCCTGGCCAAGTGTAAGGTACTGAGTTCGATTCCTATTACCAAAAAAAGGTGCTAGAAGTTTTACAGTTAAATCTATTCAGAAGCCATTTTGTTTTGTTTTTTTGAGTACTGAAAATTGAACCAGGCATGCCCTATCACTGGGCCTCATTTCCAGCTTTCTTTTTTTTTTTTTTAAATAGGTGGGGTCTCTATAAATTGAGAGCCAACCCTCAAACTTGATGTTTTCCTTCTTTAGCCTCTCAGTTAGCTAAGATTACAGGTATGCACCACTGCACCTGGCAAGGGTAGAAGTGTTTTTTGTTTTGTTTTTTTTTTCTTTTTTTGTGGCACCGGGGATTGAACTCACAGCCTTGCGCTTGCCAGGCAGGCGCTTAGGCTGCTGAGCTAGATCCCCGGCCGAAGTGTTTTGTTTTTTGAGACAAAGTCTGGCTTTGTAGTTCAGCCCGGCCTTGAACTCACTAGGTAGCTCAGGGTGGCCTAGACCTCCCAGGTGCTGGGATTATAAGGGTACACCACCACACCCAGCCAAGAATAGTTTTAACCAATGGAAAATGTTTTATTTGATTTAACACATTGCTATCTCAAGTCTACCCCGGTCAGATTACTAATCATTAACCATAGTTTTGGGCTTGTGAAGTATGACTGTGAGCTCAGGTGCAATTTCTAAAAACTATTTTGCCTTTAATTTAAACACCAAAGAAAGATATTAAAGGGTAAAAAACAATTTTAGGTGCTTACCTGTAATCCTGTTATGCTTTCATCTTTATTGGCAAGGAAATACTGAGTAAGCTGTGCATTGGTAACTACCTATCAACTTTGCCTTTTCTACTCACTGGTTCAGTAGCCCTTTGAGGTCAGTGGACCTTGTAGATCCTCTGAGAAACAGAAGTACACAGAGGGTGTGGTTTAAACCTACGTGAGGACTGAACTGTAGCCTGGAATCTGGCTGTACAGATTCTTACGTTCCATGTTCTACCTCAAAGTAATTTTGAAACTTCACTATCTTCCTAGAGGTTAAAAATTCACGAAAGGGTGGGTATAGTGACATTAGCTCATAATCTCAGCACTTGAAAGGCAGAGGCAGGAGGATCACCAATTAAAGGCTAACCTGGGAGGCATAGTGAAACCATATCTCAAAAAAATAAAAACAAAAACAAAAAATTCCCCCCAGGCATGGTGGCACATGCCTGTAATCCCAACACTTGGTAGGTAGGCTGAAGTAGAAGGATCACCACAAGTTCAAGGCCAGCCTGGGCTACATAGTAAGACCTTGTCTCAAAAACAAAAACAGATACAAATATTTACTTATTTTATATCAGTTTAAACCATTTTTTTGCATGACACAAAAATTTGGAAGGTGTTGGGTTCTTGATATGGCTGTAACTTTTCTTTATGAATGGTTCTGAGAATAAATAGCAATAAGGGATGAAGCCATGTCATTTAACATACTGTCTTGTGTGTGTGTATTTATTTATTTATTTATTTATTGTCTTTTCGAGACAGGGTCTCTATGCAGTTCAGGCTGGCCTTGGAATCATGGTGATCCTCCTGCCTCAGCCTCCTGAGTGCTGGGATTACAGGCATGTGCCACCACACCCAGCTGTTTGTTTGTTTGTTTGTTTTTGTTTTGATACCAGGAATCAAAGTCACAACGTCCAATGAACTTGCCATGCGAACTGCCATGCAGCCACTGTGTCTCTGAGCTACATCCGTCCCTTAATGTATTGTTAAAGCAGCTGTTTTGCCATTTTCTGTTATTGAGTCATTAGCGTGTATTCTGCAGAACTGGAAGTGACCTAATTATGGTAATTGCAGTATTACCAGGGTAATATTGAGGCAGAGTAGGGTCTAGAATTTTCTTCATAGATAAATGCTAAACTGATAACTACCTTGTAAATCAAGAATATGGCTAAAACCTGAGTTGAACTTGCCAGAAAACGTTGCAAAGGGAGGTCAACAGTTTTTGAGTCATCTGTTGGCAAAGTATGTTAAGAAGTTCTACTTCCTGCAATTATTCCAACTATAGGCTTGTTATTTTTTGAGGGTTCTTCCTGCCTGTTTATGATTTGGACAGGAAGATGCAGGTTATTATTGTGGACAACACAGTCAAACAGAATCCAGTGTCATTAAGTCTGATTAGGAAGAGACTAGGATTAATGGTAATGTTGTTTTCAAAGCTGTTGTTTTATGGGCTCTTCTGATTTTAATATGTGTATATTTAGATATCATTTACGTTAAGTATTGGTAGCATCTACATTAGCAAGACTTTCCATTTATTTATTTATTTATTTATTTATTTATTTATTTATTTATTTTTGTGGCACCAGGGATCAAACTCACAACCTCGTGCTTGCCAGGCAGGCGCTTAGGCCACTGAGCTAAATCCCCAGCCCTTGTCTTTTTGAGACAGGGTCTCACTATGCTGTTCAGGCTGGCCTTGAGCTTACTCTGTAGCCCAGGCTGGTCTTGAACTCACAACGATCCTCCTGTCTCAGCCTCCCGAGTGCTGGGATTACAGGCATGCGCCACCAGGCCCAGCTTAGTCTTTTTGTGAATTGTGTAACATACACCCATTTATTTAGTCTTAGCTGTGTGGTAAACCAAAGTGTTTTAAACTTAAGTGGGATGGAGAAACTCTTGGGAATCTTTCTGGGGGAAGACAAAATTGTTAGGTAAATTGGCAGGTGAGAGAAAAACCTGAGGATTTAGAAGAAAACCTAAAATGCCTGAATTCTAGTATTATATTACATGTAAGTGAAATATCTGAATATTAAGCAGGTAGATATCATCAATGTCAACTTATAGTTTTGTTGGCACTGTGAAGAAAATAGTTTTACATGTAGGTGTAATGTACAAGTATTTCAAGTGCTATTGAGTAAAAACACACCATGGTAATTTCTCATTGGCCACTAGAGGGTGTGTGCACCATCTGCTGAAATTTATGCTACAAATGGTGCCGACTTCCACAAGAAATACTTATATTGAAGAGGATTTACCTGTCTTCTATAAATAGCAAGTTTTCAAGCCCCTTATAGCAGGTACTGAATATACTATACATAACAGAATGGAATTTAAAACAAACTGGTCAAGTTATTGTCTGGCCCTCATTGTGTCTTATTTTTTACTAAATTGTGAATTTGGTGGAAAAGCTTTGTCCTATATATTTATCTTCTAATGCCCATGCAAATTTTTTAAAGTATTTTTGAGACAAGGTCTTGCTGTGTAGTTCAGGCTGGCCTCAAATTTGTAGTGATCCTCTTGCCTCAGGCTCCTGAGTGCTGAGGATACAGGTGTGCACCATCATGCCCAGCTTCCATGCAACCATTAACAAATGTTTATCGCTTGCCTGCTCTGTGCTGGGCACTTTCTGAGCTAGAAGTATAGTTATGAATGAGAGATTCTTCGTTTTGTGGAATTACGTGTGGAGATAACAAACAGGAAAACACTTATTTTTTTAGCAGTGCTGGGGGTAGAATCCAGAATCTTGCTCATACTAAACACATTGTACTCCTGAGCTACAGTCCCAAACCTGCAAACAGGTAAACAAGAGTGCATGACTGAATAGTGTCCTTTCAATATTTATGTCTGTGTTAAAATTCAAAATGTGACCCTATTTTAGATTTAGAACTAGGATCTTTGCAGATGTAATTAATTAAGGGAGATGAGGTCACAGATGTCTTTTCACCACCACGTGTGCTGGTAACCCCCTTTACTGGTTGGACAAGCAAAAACAAGAAGAATGTTGACAATTGAGCACATGTGACTGTTTACCCGAAGCAGTTTAAGCATCTAGGAGTAGACTGCTAGAGACACCACAGAGACAAGCATCAGAATGGGGATGACACTGTACCACAAGGTTTGAAACCGGACATCAGGTACATAGTGTCAGGTAGGACATGGTGCAGCCCACTCCTCTGGAAGAGACCTCTAAAGGCACCGAGTGTAGGGTTAAAGTTGTCTGGGTTGGGTCTGTTCATGAGTTTATTTGCAGCTGAACAAACACAGATCTGGAAGAAGAAAGTTTTCTATGTGCAGATATGTGTGTTCCTTAAAGTTGACATTTTTTAAGATTTCAGCAGTAAATGTGGAAGAAATTAAAATATTTATAGTTAATTTGTGAAGATTTCTTAATTAATGATACCACTTCTGTTAGAGAGACTTTGAAATCTTGGGGGAAAAGCTGCAAGATGTTCTGCCTACAACATGGCTGAGGGATTTGGCAACTTTCAGATAATAATAGAAATCACATAACTACTATTTTACTTGATTTCCTCTTTATTATTTTGAAGTATTAATTTTAGTTCATCTTACAAGGTATGGTAATTTTCAAAATTCAATATAGACCATTAACAGTATTATGTCTGTCAACTATCACTTAAAATATACCTGCGTGTTTTTTGAATAGTATTTTACAATTTATAAACCTTTCATTATATAGTTACTGAATCTTATGTTCTTCATTTCTTTGGCAATGAAAGTGAAAATTTTGTTTATGGGGCTGTTGTGCACTGTACTGTTTGATGAATTTCTTTATTTTTTGTTTGTTTGTGTTGGGGTTTTTTTGGTACCAGGGATTGAACTCACAACCTCACATTTGCCAGGCAGGTGCTTGTGCCACTGAGCTATATCCTTGGCCCTGCTGAATTTCTTTACTCAAACTTAGTTTCTCTGAAGATATAGTCTGAACCGGGTTCAAGATAAAACCAAGGAGCCAGAGACGGTGCCAATTAGAATTTAAGAGCCTTTATTAGCCAGTTGGCGACTGGACAGCAGGACCCACTCAGGGAACCACTGTGCAGTGCCGAGTGAAGGGAGAGCTAGGTATTAGTGTCCTATAACCATACCCCTGGTGACAATGGTTACAATTAAACATGCATCTATGATGTCCTGGTGGCCATCCCCATTGACAATGATTGTAATTACACATACATCTGTAACATCCTGGTTGCCATCCCTGTTGACAATGATTACAATTACACATATATCTATAACATCTTGGTTGGCATACCTGCTGGGACACGGTGCACCGAACAGGCCTGAGAATACGGAACTAAGTTACATTCTCAAGGGGGCGTAGACTCACAAGCAAGGGAGTGGGGAGTACAGACAGGGTTCAGTAGTTTTTCTATTATGTCAGCCTACAACGAAGTCGTCTTCATCCAAGCTGTGTAATTTGCAACAGAGATGCCATCAATGAAAACAAACCTGTACCATAGAAATGTCCATAAAGGATAGTTGCAAGTGGTCTAGCCTTTATTCTTTTTCTTTTTTTTTGGTACCAGGGATCCAAATTCATGCCCTTGCACTTGTCAGACAGATGCTTATGCTGCTGAGCTAAATCACCAGCCCGCCTTTATTCTATTTTTTTTTTTTTTTTTGCAGCACCAGGGATTGAACTCATGACCTTGCGCTTGCCGGGCAGGCGCTTAGACCGCTGAGCTAGATCCCCAGCCCTGTTTTTGAGACAGGGTCTCACTATGCCGTTCAGGCTGGCCTTGAGCTCACTTTGTAGCCCAGGCTGGTCTCAAACTCACAACGATCCTCCTGTCTCAGCCTCCCGAGTGCTGGGATTACAGGCGTGAGCCACCACGCCCGGCTCCTTTATTCATTTTTATAGGTTCAATTTAGGTTTCTTTTGGAGACTCGGAATTCATATTTTTTTATATTCATTAATTTGTACAAATATGTGTGCATATGTCCACATATTTGTACGTAATTGCACACACACTCTTACATATATGTTTATGGGTCTTGTGTCCACTTCCATGAAGCTACCCTAAGATAATGCAATGTAATTAAAGAAAAAAAATTTATCTTCTAGCTTAGGAAGATTTATTAATTCTTAGAATAAATTCAGTTTTGGTTTGCGAGATTGGTCAGAATTTAAAGAAAGCTAAATGAGTGTTTACTTTGAATTAGTTTCTATTTTTGTTATGTCCAATATTAGCTAAGTGACTAGAATTTCTAAAGATTTTATTTTCCTTTGTACTCAGTAGGAAAGCTTATTATGTTGGTATGAAATCGTAAGAACCTTAAATACTATTAAGTTTCCTTTGGGTCAGTTGTAGGTTGGCTTGTTAAAAATGTTTTGAAAGGGCCGGGGATTTAGCTCAGTGGCCTCAGCGCTTGCCTGTCAAGCACAAGGTCATGAGTTCAATCCCCGGGGCTTGAAAAAAAAAGGTATATGAAAAAATGTTTTGAAAGAGTAGACCAAAGAAAATTTTGTTTTCAGTAACTACTTTGAGGCTGGAGATGTGTAGCTCAGTGCCAGAGTACACGCATGCTTAGCATATGCGAGGTCCTCTGTTCAAATCTCAGTACTGCAAAACACACTAAAAAAATTTTGCTTATTTCCTTAGTTTGAGAAATGGGTTATTTGTTAGATTTTTCTCAGTGTTAGGATTAAACATTCCATTTCAGTTTCTTTCAGCATGGAAACCAGTTGATTTAAAGTTGAAGTTTATGCCAGGTGTGGTGGCGCATACCTGTATTTCCAGCCCTCGGGAGGCTTAGGAGGATTGCTTTTTAAGAATTCGAGGCCAGCCTGGACTGCATAGTGAATTCAAGGCCAGCCTGGACAACACAAGACTGTGTCTCAAAAAAAAAAAGTTGAAGTTTGAGTTTTTAAGCAAGTGGTTTAAACTGAAAGGATAATATGTTCCTCCACAGATCAGAAATTTTCTCTTACACAATGTACTGATTTAAAATTTTACCAACAAATTAAATTTCCACCTTAACTTTTGGATGTGATTTGTCTGCTGATCAAATCAGTACCAACAGTTGCTTATTAAGAGCATCATGTTGATGACTTTAGTGCTAGAAAGAAAGATTCTTCACATTTGCCTTGTGCTTTACAGTCTGCCAGGCTTGCTCTTCACAGTAACCCCATCAATAACTGGGCTCGCTTTGTCAGGTAGGAAGCCAGCACTTCACATCAAGATTCACCCATCTTTATGCATCAGTCTCAAGAACTTGGACTTGAGCTTAGGTCTTCAAACTCCAGCACTTTTTTCTTTTCTCAGGGATTTCTTTTAAGACAGGTAAGATTATTACAGGGCAAAACTGGACAGAGTGCTGTAGGGCCTCCAGAGAAGGAAGAAAATACTTTGAGCAGGAAGATAGAATGCATCTGGTAGGGGACAGTTAATTGATTTGGCAGATTGAAGGGCCATTTGATGCTAAGCTTAGAGATGTGAATGAGCAGGTGGAAATGAGTTTGTGAGAGGGGAGAAACAAGAGTGGGAAGGCAATTTGGAATGATTGAGAGGAAGCAAATGAAGAGATCACAGAGAAGTTACAAAATATTACTGCCATAATTTGCCTGGAGTTGTTACAGTGAGTGAATGCCTGAATTCTCTGGTGAAGTTTTGAGTCGGGCTTGGAGAAGTGTGCTGTCGGCAGAGGTGGAAGGACTTAGGGAGGGGGAAGGAAGTTTCAGCTTTGGTACCTGAATTCCCACTGTGCCATCCTGGAAAGGTTGTGCCACTCCATCTCTTACTCTGGTGCTGTCTAAATGGAGAAGTTCAACTTAGCTCTCAACTTTATTTAGGTGGTTAAGCTTTTTAAAAAGTGAAGTGCAACAAAATGCACGAATTGTCAAATTATAATATCGTGTCACTCTTGTATATTTAAAATTATTGCTTGCCAACAGTGCCTTAGTCACCTAATTGTGTTCTTACTCCCACAGCCTGGAGTACTTGGGTACTTTGAGTTCAGTAGTTCGCCCCAGCCTCCTGGCTATTTGACCTTCTTCACCTCAGCATTATATTCGTTAAAGAAAGGTAAAACTAATTCATATTAAGACATATTTTAATAAGGATGTAGTTACTTTAATATCTTGCGTACATTGTTGTTTTCTAATTTGTTAGATTCCTTTTCTCAGTGTGTTTTTAGTAATTACATTGTTTAACACTGTCATTAACATATTATAATATTTCAAATGTATTTTCTTTCTTTTTTTTTTTTTTTGCGGCACCGGGGATTGAACTCACGACCTTGTGCTTGCCGGGCAGACGCTTAGACCGCTGAGTTAGATCCCCAGCCCTGTTTTTGAGACAGGGTCTCACTATGCCGTTCAGGCTGGCCTTGAGCTCACTTTGTAGCCCAGGCTGGTCTCGAACTCACAACAATCTGCCTGTCTCAGCCTCCTGAGTGCTGGGATTACAGGCGTGAGCCACCACACCCGGCTTCAAATGTATTTTCTTAAATGTTTAGTTTTTTTGAAAATATAATGACCATATGGCATAAGCAATGATATATTTCATACTTTAAAATTTCTTATATCATAGTCTTTTTTAATTATGTAGTTAAAAATTTTTGCCAGTATTTTTAGTGTTTATCTAATCTTGTCAGTTGGATATACTACAACTTGCCAATATACTTTCTTTGAGGAATATTTTTATAAATGTAAAAGTTGTAACACATTCAACATGAGCCTACCGCTGGTTTCACTCTTCTCAAATCCACATTTCATTTACTTACTTGAATCATATTATCATTTGGAGTCCTCCTTTTTGCATTAAATATCATATCCTATGTATTTTTCCACATTGCTGTATGTTATCTCTTGGTCATGGCTCTAAGGCCTGTTGTTTGTCTGCCAGATACATTCATCTGCTCATCTGTCTCTGTCCTTTTCATACCACTCTGGTCACAACCTGACTCAGCCAGCAGACTATGCCTTTGCGTGTCCTAGTCCTCCTTGGGAGGCTTCAATACCTGCTGCTTTCAGCCCCAGCTTTCCTCCTCTCAAGTCCCTCACTCTTCTTTCAGGTTCCAGCTCAGACACCACTGTTACAGTTGCATACTTTGTCCTTCAGCACAATCTAAATTGGATACTCTTGTTTCTTTCATCGTTGGTAATATAGCTTGCCTTTATACACATAACTGTAGGATGATTTAATGTCTTATCTTCTGCAGACTCTGAGATTCCTGAGGGAAGGCCAATATATCTTAAGTGCAGTGTCTTTCGCCAGTATTTGCCATACAGCAGGGTCTCATTTAGTATTTGTCAAGTGAGTGGTCAGAATAATAGCCCAGTGTCTTACCCCAGCAGACCAAAAATATGTAAGCTCTAGGGACAATGTTGTAAGACTGTAATCCCAGCTACCCAGGAGACTGAGTCAGGAAGATCACAAGTTCAAGCCTAACCTGGTGATTGTAGCAAGACCATCTCAGAAAGGGTTGGGAGGGGTGTAGCTCACTGGTAGAGCTCCCCTAAATTTAATCCCCAGTCTCCCATGCACACACATTGAAACATGAAGTAACCAAGCACATCTGTTTATTATTGGTTATTGGATGACTTCAGTGTTTTTTTAAAACAGTATATCATGAATACAGTAAACAGTGATATGACTAACCATTTTAATATATACATTATCTTAAGATTCCATGCATAGAAAATTTATTGTGTTTACATTTTTGTCTGGGAGACATTTGGGAGGAAAGTAAGCAAGCTATCATATGTGTATGTCTTTTGTCCACTTGAAAGTCTGAGTACAAAGTTTCAAGTGACTAAAAAGACTTAGTGAATGAATTTTGAAAACAAAATATTGGAAACTTTAATAAGTTTAGGAAGCAGACATTCAAAGCTTGTCATATAAAATTAATTAAAGCCCTTCAAGGAAGACCTTAATATTATATAGAAAAGGATAATTTAGAGTAGTCCACTAAATGATGATCACATTCAGGCTTATGAGCTGAAGGGGATAGTTCAAGATTTTGGAAGGATGATTTATTTAGTTGACTTACATTGTGTGCTGCTATGTCATGTTGGTGAAAACTAAATAACTCATCTTAAAACTATATTTTCTCTTCAGCGATTTCTGAAAAACCTTTTCAATTTTTTTTTTTTTTTTTTTGTGGCACCGGGGATTAAACTCATGATCTCTCGCTTGCCAGGCAGGCGCTTAGGCCACTGAGCTAAATCCCCAGCCCTTGTCTTTTTGAGACAGGGTCTCACTATGCCATTCAGGCTGGCTCTGAGCTCACTTTGTAGCCCATGCTGGTCTTGAACTCACAATGATCCTCCTGTCTCAGCCTCCCGAGTGCTGGAATTACAGGCATGAGCCACCACGCCCGGCTACCTTTCCAAATATAGGATAGTAGTGTCATCCCTTTCTTTAAGCAGGGGTAGGGTAAAAGAAGGACAGATGAAATGGGGGTACAGTAGGGCCAAGAGGAATAAATGGCTAAAAAATACTCAGGCCAGGCTTAGTGGTATGCACTTGCAGTCCCAGACACTCAGGAGCCTGAGGCAGTTCAAGGTTAATCTGGGCAACATCCCAAATTCGTGTCTAAAAACTAGGAAAAGAGGCTAAGAGAGTTAGCTCAGTGTTAGACTGTTTGCCTAAAAAACTCAGAAGTACAAAATGAACCTCTTTAGTCAAATGTTAGTTTTGATAAATGATTATATGAAAGTTCTCATTATAAATTAAGTATGGTCTGACTTACCTTTTCTATGTTTGTTCCCAGTTGTGTGATTCTAGTTGGATTTTGTAATATGCTGTTGCATGTGTTGTTTGTTTTTGTTTTTGTTTTGTTCTAGTTTTGTTTTTTTTTTTTTTGAGACAGGGTCGCGCTATGCAGTTAAGGTTGGTCTTGAGCTCACATTGTAACCCAGGCTGGTGTTGAACTCAAAATGATCCTCCCACTTCAGCCTCCCAAGCGCTGGGGCTGCAGGCGTGCACCACCATGCCTAGCTTGCATGTGTTAAGTTTATGGGAGCTGAGATTCAGCTTAGCTAATCCTGTTCCTTCTGGGGGGCAACACTAAGTTCCCACTTAAGCTTAGTGGACTATTTTTAGAAGAAAAAGACAAATTGGAAATGATGATTTTTCCCATATATGTACACTAGGAAGGATTACATAAAATAAATTTGAGGATCTGGGTTTCCCCTTTTTCTCTTACTCTGAAGTCAGACAATATTTTCCTTATTGTTAATAGCAGATATGTGGTACGAAAAACACATATACAGTTTTTTTTAATGGTATAGTTAAAATGTGAATTCTAGATCAATGTCCTGTTTAGATTATGTACACAATTAAAGCCTGAGAAACATTTGACGCACATTAACAGTTGCTGGGCTGAGCTGTGGTGTTTCGATTTGGTAGCAGAAAGCAGATGCCCTGGTTCAAATGCACTTCTCATTGCCTTAATGATTTTTTTTCTTGTGGTGCTGGGGATAAAACTCACGGGGCATTGTGCTTGGTTAGCTAGCACTGTACCACTCAGCTATGCATGCAACCTGCCTTAATGATTATTTTAAATTGTCTTTGCCAGGACACTCTGAGTTCTTCATTTGTTTCTTGAAGCTAGTTGGTCAGCAGTTTACAAATAATGGAGAGTAGGCCATGTGTGAAGCATCATGACTGGGTGCTGTGGGGTGTGCTGAGAGTTCATTCTTGCCCATTGAGATGTGAGGGGTGAGGGTTTTTGTTCTTTCGTGCTGTCTTTGTAGTCCAAGCTGGCCTTGAATTCACTTTGTAACCCAGGCTAGCTTTGAACTTTTGGCAGTTCTCCCAGCTCAGTCTCCCAAGTGCTGGAATTACAAGTGTGTGCCACCGTGTCTGACTAAGTGGTAAGGTCTTGGCATTTTACCACTCTACTAGGGCCATTTGTCTGTTGTTTGATAATCATACTGTAATAAAGGAAGTCAAAGAAAACTCACTTATCATCTAAGCACTGTAACATGAACTGCTTTCCTTCTTTATTAACTATTTCCTTTTGCTTCAGTTACCTGTGAATCTCTTGGGCTTTTGCTGGTCTGTCAGTTGATATAGACCCACCTACTGGTGGTGTGGGCAGGAACTGTTTGTTATATTTCTGCCTATTATTTTCCTGGTTTTTTATTTTTATCATTTTTTAATAGAGAAGTTTATATTTTTATGTAGTTCTCTGGTTGGTTGGTTTCTTTATTTACCTGAAAATCTGATGACTAGTTTACTTCTTTTTACCACTTTATGCTACTTGGTTTTAAATGGTAGAGAACACAGTTGTTTTTTTCCCCCTTCTCACTGGCTAATCAGCATCATTTACAAAATGATGCTTCTTTCCCTTGCTTTTTTCTTTTTTTTTTTTTTCTTTTTTTAAGCACTGGGGATCGAACTCACAACCTTGTGCTTGCCAGGCAGGCACTTAGGCCGCTGAGCTAAATCCCCAGCTCCCTTGCATCGTAACACCTGCTTACCACAGAACACATGATTTCATATAGTTGAGTCTATTCCTGTGTTTTCTCTTGGTCTAGGTAATTATTTTATATGAATTATATAATTAAATTTCTTGCTTTGTAGGTTGTTAGTACCTGGTAAAGTGTGGGCCCTACTTCCTCTAGTTTTATATTTTGTGGACTATTTTATAGTCATCCTTGCTTTTGGCTGGGTTTTGATTCCAATTACAAATGAATAAAACGCTTGAAGGTAATTGACATGATCATAACATTTGCCTTCCTTCCCTTTCTAGGATCACAGCATAATTATTCCTTTATTTAAACCTTTTAATTTTTCATAGTAGGACTTACAAGTTTCTTGTTAATGTTTAATCATTTTGAAGTGCTAAATGATATAACTGTGGACTGGCATTCTTTGTGTATGTTTCAAGAACCTGAAGGAAACCAGCTCTTGTGTGCTGTACTCTTCCTAGACTGCAAAGCCTATTCCTTTGAGAACTGTTCCATATTGGCAGGCGACCTTCATTATTCTTTTGCCTTAAGATAACTTTGATAGGGGCTTGTCCTTTTAACTGGTATGCCTGGGTTTTGTTTCTGTTTTTTAATCTTGTGATTATTTTATCATTCTATAAAGATGTGTTCTGGTAAATGTTACCATTCTTCTATGATTTGGTGACTTTTTGTCTTTTTGAGACTAGGTCTCACTGTGCAGGTCAGGCTGGCCTTGGGCTTACTTTGTATCCCAGACTGGTCTTGAACTTGCAACGATCCTTGTGTCTCAGCCTCCCAAGTGCTGGGATTGCAGGAATGCACCACCACACCTGGCAGATTTGGCGACTTTTTGAAAGAAAATATATAGCAGAAATTGATCCTGCTTTCCACCCAACCTACAAAAGATGTGCAGGGCTGGGGGAGGGGGTGAGCAGTGGCCTGGAGGTTGGCACTGTCTGCCTCATGAGGCCTATAAACTTGGAAAAAAATATTTAACTTTTCTGTCTTTGAATTTGTCTATCTGAAAATTCAGGGAAGATGAAGGTAAGAATAAATACTGCTTCTGTAATGCCAGATGATGTGTGTGTGTTAATGGAATAATATTCTTAAAGTCTGTGATACCTTGGAACGAAACCCCTTGGGACTTGTCTCAGATAAGTATTGCTTCTGCTTTAGAAAAAGTATCTGCACAAGAAAATATGTCATTTGACTTACCTGCAGGCCTGTCTTCCTTATCTCTTTCTCTGTCACACCTGTACTTGCCTCTTATATGTGCCATTGGTTCTGTGAGTATCTAGCTGACTAGATCTCTCCCACCAGAGCAGGAGTGGATATGTTCAGATAGTGTGTACTGAGTGCTTTGTTGTCTTGTTCCTACAGCTCTAACATCCTGATTGACTATAGTTGTAGCTAGAAAGGTCAATAAATGACTGATAAAAAGGACATATGAGAAAGATAGTAGCTGTGGGATTTTAAAGTTCAGTTGGATCCATACCACTGCCACTGTTTCTCCTGCCTGGCTCTTCAGGTGATAGCCCCTGCCTCATCCCCTTTTCCTTTTTCTTCCTAGTAACTTCTCATTGTCTCCTGGTAATAGAATCTTGAATTTACATGGTGCCCAAATGTCACCTTGAAAGTTCACTGTATTATTTACATAGGTAATGTTTCTACCCTCTTTGGGATTTCTAAATTTAGTTGACCAGGGAACCTTAAGAATACCTTTGGGAAATATAGTTAGCCCTCTTTGTCTATAGATTCAGCCATCTAAAGATGAAAAATAATTTGGAAAAAGAAATTACCTACTTAGGATGCTGAGGTAAGAGGATGGCTTAAGCCTAGGAGTTTGGAGCCAGCCTAGGTGACACAGCAGGACCCCCATCTCTTTAAAAAAAAAATGCACTGGATGCAGTAGTGCATGCCTACAATCCCAGCACTGCCTTTTCAACTACTAAAACTGCCTTTGTCTTATCAACAGACTTCTCATATTTAGAGGAAGAGGTGTTTGTTTTTATTATAACTTATTTCTTAAGCTTTGTAAAAGCTGTTAGATAAAAACTGAGCCCCAAAAAGAACCTCCCAGCACTTGAGGTTAGATTCAGAAGCAGGATTTCTTAATTCAATAAATGTTTGAGAATCTCCTTTTTTCACAGCTAAAAGGATAAATAAACCTTATTCCCTGCCATCAGCAGGAGACGCCAGCCAGTATAGCCAACAGCTCTGCTTGCCTACAGTCATTGGGCAGTGAAAGATCTGTGACAGGCTTTCCTGGAGGATGGAAGTAGAACTCTCCAGGATAACCAGTGGTGGGGGCCACATGGGTTTCTCAGGAGAACAAAGGGCTCAAGAGGGTCTTAGTCTATGGGTGAGTGTATGAGACACTGAGGAGTGGAAGATACTGGTCTGAGGAAAGCAAAAGGTGCATCCTACTTTCACTTTGGTTGCAGAGTTAAGAATCAAATTGAGTGTTCAGTTACAGGTAGTTTTTTGATTCCTTGAACCCATGAAATTGAAAATTACCCTTCCCTCTCCCTCCCCTCCCTCTCCCTTCCCCCGCTTCCCTTTCCTTCCCTTCTCTTCTTTGTACAGTGGATTGAATTCATGACCTCACACTTGCCAGCAGGCATGTTGTGCTGCTGAGCTAAATCAGCCCTTCTTATTTATTTTTTGATATAGTCTACCTTTACACATAATTAAATTGTCCTATTTTGTGGGGTGTTTGTATTTGTGTTGGTTCTATTTCTTCTTGTTTTGGTTTTGGTTTTTTCCATATTGGAAAGTTAAGACTCCTAGGCAAAGAAACACATTGAAATCTTGAAAAAACTCTTAGGGATCCCATAATGAAACCATAGGCTTACAATCAAATGACTGTGCCAACAAACTCAAGTCTGATATTTGATTGTGCACTTCTGGGAGCCAGGCACTTTATCTGGCTAAATCCTGTCTTAACTAGCACCCTTCGAAGTAGGAACTCCTATTATCCCAGTTTTACAAATGAAAAGACAGGCTCTGAGGAAGGGGATATTTTGGCTCTGAGAATATTTTAACATTTTTGAGGTCAATATGGCAAGCAGAATAATGGCTCCCAAAAAGATTCTCTTCCTAACACCAGAACGTATGTTATGAATATGGTATGTTACATTACAAGGAGGAATTATGGTGCAAGTTGCTAATCAGCAGGCCTTGAGATAGGAGATTATCCTGAGTTTTCTGGGTGAAACCGTTGTATGTAATCAGGAAGATTCTTAAAAGTGTAATTGTGAGGTAGAATAGTCAGTGTCAGTTATGTGGTATGAGGAAGACTTGTCCAGCTGTTGATGGCTTTGAAGGAGGAGGGAGAGGACTATAGTTAAGGAATGTGGGCAATTTGTAGGGACTAGAAAAGGCCGGGAAATGGGTTCTCCCAGAGCCTCCAAAATGAACATGATTTGCTGACAGGGCAGGGTTGATACTTAGTCCAGAGACTCATATTAGACTTCTAACCTCTAGAACTGCAAGATAAATTTGTGTTGTTTTCAAGCCACTAAGTCTGTGGCAATTTGTTTAAGCAGCAACAGGAAACTCATGCAGTCACATTGTAGGAAATGCAGGAGCTGAGATAGGAGCCCAGACCTATGGTACGGAGCTCATGTTTGTGGCTCAGAATATGTGTGCTGTATGTACCTCAATAGTAAATTAAAATTTTAGTATTTATTTTTTGGTTGTTTTATTGTTTTAATGGTGACAGAGTTTCACATTTATCAAAAGTAGGAAAAAAAACAAAAGGGTAGGGGAAAAACAAACTCTGCAAATTGAATTTGGGCCAAGTAAAAAGGGAGGAAAAAATAAAAATACACCCTACCACGTATGGTAGGCTACCGTGAATAGGTATTGTAGCCTTAAGTTTTAATATTTAAAATTGAACTTAAGGCAAATGATACTAAGCAAAATAGGCTAACATTTTTATGCAAAGAGCTCAAAATCAAAACCTTGATGTAACTCAGGCAGTATATATGTATAGTACATGCTTGTAATTCCAACTACTTGGTAGGCTGAGGAAGGATTACAAGTTTGATACCATATTGGCAACTTAGACCCTGTCTCAAAATAAAAAATTAAAAAGTCCTGGGATGTAGCTCAGTGTTCCCTTGGTTTGATGCCTAGTATCCCGCCCCCCCAACAAACCCACCTTGATTCAAACAAGTGCATCCAGTTGAATCTTTGTGGAAACCACAGAGAACTTCCCAACCTTCTATTCTCCCTGAACTTGTGGTAGTTGCCATGAGTTAGTGATATTGGTACAGGGGAGGTACACGAAGGGAAACTGAAACTGTACCTGTGGGAGGCAGCATTAGGGCATTCTCTTAGTGGCAGAAAACCCCAGCTTCATGAATGTGGCCAGGAGTAAACCTGCCCAAGTGCTAAAAGTTGACAAGATTGAAGGGATCAAAGCAAGTCCTTTGATTACTCAGAGTGCAGCAACAGTGTGAACATGAACATGATAGTGCTGCTTCCCTACCAGTGATGGCAAACCTTTTAGAGGTTTCAGTGATAACAGCTGACTGCAGGCACACATGCTGTGGGTT
>RJWT010016097.1:0-13437 GCA_004365215.1 Cuniculus paca | reverse complement strand
TTCTCATCCACTTTATTCACTCCATCTGGCACCATGCAACTTCTGGCTCTTCTCGAAAGTCAAAATGACCACAAAAGGTAAAAGTTTTAACTCAACTTAGGACGTCGAGACAGCCATTGCAGTCCAACTAAAGACAGTCATTGCTCCTAAGTCCAACCCAGGGACTAGGCCTATACATTCCATCTGTAAACATCACTTGTGTGTATCTCTTCTGTCCACTTCCGGCTTAGTTTAACCCCTCCTATGTCATTGCTGATGATTAAATCACCTCAGCAAGCAATGTCCAGAGCTTAGGTTCTCAGTGATTGGTAAACTCACACCTTTCATGCCCCTGTGACTTCCAACGCCACCTGCTGGCAAGTAAGTCAGCCTTTTACCACACTCTTGGGAAGTATTGTGTGGTCAGCAGTCACTCACTCTGTACCTAAGGATAGGCACAGAAGCTGCTTCTAGCACAGAAAACTGCCCTCAGGACAGACAGAAGTTACAAGCTTTGGTCCACACAAGAGAGCTGGGATATAGCTCAGGCATTTGTAAGGAGGCTAAAGAGGCAAAGAGCCCAAGAGTTTGTTTTCAAGCAGGCAGGGCACAGAATCTGAGAAACAGTCTCCATGAGTTGCAATGCCAATTCTACATGCCACTTGCCCAAACTTAAAATAACCTTAGCCATAAAGGACAGAATGGAGTGAACGAGAGCAAGTTGAAAAACAGCGGGAGGGCAAAATTTAAGGGTGTTGAGAAGGAAGGAGGAGGTAGAGGGGAAAGTGCATTCAGAGCCTCTTCTCGGAACAGGAAGTGTGTGCACCCCACCCCCACGGTGACCTGTGTCCTGGCTTCTGCTCGAGGTTGGGCCCTGGGCGCCCTGGGGGGAGACAAGGAAGCAGCAGATGAAGTCAGAGCGTTTTCCTACCGGACAGATCTGGTACAGCTGCCTGACTCCTGCGCTGAAGGTCACAGCTCTTATCTGCAGCCCTGTCCTCACGGACTTCTGCTTGGCTGGATTCGAGGAATGGCTTGCTCCCTTACCATGCAGGCCTCCAGATGATCAGCACACTGTCACCCATCTTGGGGACCCACGCTATCCTTCCTGCTGCTCTGCACTGCTTTATGAAATGCGCCTTGAATCATCCCAATTTGGGTATGTCATGTGTTCCCTGCTAGGACCCTGATTCATACACATGGGTATAGAAAAAAAATCCAGTGGCACTAAAGGGAAGGGGGAGAAGGGTTGGTAGCTGTTTTTCCTATATGAGAAATGTCCTTCACCTGACTTGATCACATTCTTTCTCTAGCCCAGGGATGGCGAACTTTTCAGAGGTTTCAGTGATACGAACAGCCCACTGTGGTGGGCGTGCCATGGGTTCGCCACCGCCACGTCTGCCCCTTCTGTCACCAGCTGCCTTTCTCTCCTTCCACTTCCTTCATCCGCCTTCCTCCCTGCTTCATCCATCACCATCTCTTCCCTCCGTACCCACCCCTTTCAGTCCACCAACAGAAGCTGTTTCTCTTCCAAAACTCGTCTGCTCCAAAATAAAACACACAGCTGCACCTTTCTTTTTCATTTTTATTAGTACTTGTTTGCAGTACATAGTGGGAAGTTCACGCTGGCTTCCCCTTTCAACCAGTAAGGGGGAGCGTCCTGAGCCCTGCCTCACATCATTTCCAGATGAAAAGGTCTCTCCGAGCTTTTCCTGTTGTAAATGCCACACGACCTCACTTACATGTAAAATATAAAAAACTCAAACTCATAGAAGTGGACGGTAGAATGGTGGCTACCGGAAAATCAGAGGAAGAAGGGAGACTGGGGAGATGTCAGTAAGATGCAAAATTTTAAGCAGACCAGGGTAATACATCCAAGAGATCTGCTGTACAACACGGTGATAATAATGTACTGTATATTCTTTAAATTGTTAAAACAATAGATTTTAAGTGTTCTCACCAAATGAAAAACACAAGTATACACGGTGCTGCACCTATTAGTTTGATGTAGGCAGTGCATGATGGATGTAAACGTGCTACACATGTTAAGTGTTTACATGCAATTTTTTATGTCAATTAAAAAAAATTTAAAGGCCAGGTAAATAGGAAGTGCTTTTAAAATATGCCTTCAGATTCTTTGGTATTTATTTTGATGAGCAGGGAGGTCTATGTATTGACCCCTTGATTGTGGGCACGTCTGTGCCTGCTTAACCGAAGTATGGCAGGAGTGACGCTGAGTGATTCCAGGAGCTACATCATGAAAGGTCTCATAGCTTTTGCCATACTCCTAGGTACACTGACTCTGAGAGTCCCATCCCACCATGAAAGAAGCTGAAATATGCTTCAGCCTTCATGCTGTGAGGAAGCCCAAGCCACACACAGAGGCCACCAGTGGTGCTTGGCTGACAGTGCCATCTGAACCAGCATCAGTCATCACAGCCAAAGCACCAGCCCCCAGTCATTTGTCTTTCCAGCTCAGGCACCAAATATTATGGGACAGAGAGAAAGCCAAGGTACTCCACATGGTTGATATTACTGACCCACAGAATCTGGCCCTTGTCTTAAAAGACAAAACAGAAACAAGTAACATACAACCCTCTGCTTTTTCCACCAGAGACCACACTGCCTTCAGTCTAGGGGTGTCTTTGGAGACACACTCCCCTGGCAGCCTCCTCTCAATGCCCTCATCAATTCTCTTCTCTCTCAGTAGCAATCTTTTCTGCCCATCTTTTGTAAACCAAGGTATTCAGACAGGAGACCAATGGTCTAGACTTCACAGCTATTTAAAAACTGAATCCACAATTTACTACTTGGTGGCAACAGCTACACTTCAAGTGCCCAACAGCCACATATAAAAGTGGCTGCTGTATAAGACATCAGCATCACCACTAAAAGTCCGCCTGGACACTCTAAGATCTAAAGGGGCTTCTTCAGGCAAGTCTTTGTAGTGGGAGCGCATCTTGTGTACTTTATGATATGCGGCAGTATCCTATCCTTTACCCACTTGATGCCAGCGACACCTCTCAGTGTGACAATTAAAAATTATTCTGCCACATCCTATATAAATGAAACCATCCGGTTACAGGTTGTATTTTTCTTACCTATGGAGAAGGGGAAAGATGAATCAGTAAAGAAAAGGGCACAGACACACTGTATCACAACTTTTATTCTTTGATACAGGCCCTGGTCATTCAGTAAAGTGTCATGAATTCTCTTCCAGCTGCCCCCATCCTGTAGAACTCTGACACATGGCCACTGTAAGGTACAGACCCCCACTCTACCCCTGCAAATACAAGGGAGACTTTGGATTGTATAGATTGACAACATATTCCATTCAGAGGACAAAATGCAGGGCTGCCAAAACATCATCACTTAGTGATGCTAAAGATGCCACCGATGCCTCACTAGCTGGGCCATTCCCACACATCACTCCCCCAACAAGGTAGAGAATGTCATGCCTTTCTTAGCCTGTCTAACACTATGTCTTCTGACTCTTCTGAGGTAGCAAATATTGAGAGCAATGTAGGGAAAAGTCACGCAGCCTGAAGTTTTAGTGGATACAACTCAACTATGCAAAACAGTATTTCCTAAATGATGGTCAATAGTCCAAGAGATGACCTACAGCGAAGAAACCTTTTAAAGACGATTGTTTATGTCTATGTGGGCACCTGCTTCTGAGTATGTTTTACCCTATGCTGACATAAAAAGACTTGTACTCGACTGAAGTTTTCCATCTACCCAGAGGGTTTCCTCGATACTCTCCAAGATTTCTGTCAACAAGATCAATGCACAAAAGAAGTTCTGTTACGTCGTCAGGAAATGTTCATATGTAAGAATCACAGAGGTCACCGGGCATGGTGGTGCACACCTGTAATCCCAGCACTTGGGAAGCTGAGTCAGGAGGATTGCTACAAGTCCAAGGTCTGACTGGTCTACACAGTAAATTCAAGGCCAACCTGGACTGCATGGCAAGACCTTGTCTCAAAAAAATAAAAAGAATCACAAAGGTCACCATACAGAACTAGGAATCGGGGACTAAAAACTGAACAGACCAGGTATCAGGCACAACCAGACAGACTAGTGATATCTTGCTCTTTTATCATGCTTTCAGGGCCAGAGGTGACTGAGGACTAATAAGGATCCACAGCACTGTGGGCTTCAGGGACATAGAGATCAGGATGGTACCTTCTCCTTCAGTCTAGGGTTACTAAGAGTACTGGCAGAGGTTTGAGAACTACGCATTAGAGAGATTTATAGCCAGTGGTAGGACCCAATCAAACAAAATAAATCATGAGGTTAAAAGAGCCCTGTAGGTTTAAGCAAAGCACTATGTGTTGTTAATACTCCAAAGAGAATTAAGGCAAAACAGAGGTCCCCCAGAGGCACACAATCAGCTTTTCATGGGTGATGGAGGAGATGGTGGTGGTGATGCTCCTGGCCATTGCTTAAGCTTGCAAATGTGTGAGGCTAGGAGAAAGGCTTTCACCCAGGACTGTGAACGGTAAGTATCTGAATACTTAGAATGTTCTATAAATACACAATTAAAATATATATACATATATATATCTCCAGAGATTTCTGATGTATATGCTATGTCTGGTTTCCAGTAGCTACGCTGCTGTACATCTTACATGATAGATCCCACAGGAGGCAGCAACATGTTCTATTATTTTGTGCCTACGCTCGACTATTAAATTGGTATTTGTGTAATAGGTTCTTAGCTAAAAGTAGTAGACAGTATCCTAAATCTAAAAACAACAGTTGAATCAGAGAGAATCCCAACGGATTCTGATGGTGTATTTGAATTAGGATAATCTGCAGATATTCATTTCAAAGAGACTATTTACAAAGATAGGCTACAGTATAGAGAACTATAAGAGTTACTACCCTAATTTGGCACTAGCGACAGCAGAACTTTTACCACTCCTAGGGGAAATGGGTGAGAGGAAGGATTGATTACAGGAACCCAAAAGGGGAAAACCTTAGAGTGAAGAACCATGACCTTAGGTCGAGGGGCACAACAGGCCCAAGGCAATGTCATAAGCTGGGAGCGGGGAGAGTGATGAGCTGGGCCCCCTCTCCTCCCTTCCTTGGGTCCCCTGCTGGGGTGGGAAGAAGTCAGACACTGGAGCCACAGCTGCAGTCCTCTTGGGCAGCCTCCTATGCAGGACACCAGGGCAGAGAAAGCTCAACAGCTGGCCTGACCTGGGGGTGTCTGGATATCTTGCTTATTCATGATCAATTGATTCATAATCCAATGAGAAAAAATCACTTTTAAACTCTTTCTACATGAGAATTTAAAATCCAATCTTAATTTAAAAACAGAATTTCACCCAAGACAAAAATCAAATCTCAAGTAAGAAGAAAGTTTAACAGAAACTATGAGTCTTAATTTGCCTGATCTGAATCAGACAGCCACAAATACACAACTCTGGATTCCTGGCTAGTTCCTACCAGGAGAAGCGATCAAAGGATTGCTAGTGATGGCTGCATGTAACAAGTTTTTGCTGTCGAATATAGAAGAACTCAGATTTGGAGATCACCAGCAGAATAGAGGGGAGGAAGGGATGCCCAGAAATCTTAGGAGAAAGTTGCTCTCATGTAGTAAGACAGAGAACAGGCAAGCCTGGGAAGTTTACACGGAATGTCAGTGAGAAAAGTTCTCAACTTCAAAGGCTGCTACGTTTCATAAAAAGTAGAAGAGAAAATATTAGTGATCAAATGATAGAAAATAATGGGTCACGGGGAAGAAGAGTAAAGAAGAATTCTAGAATGGTTTCAGAAATAAAAGAAACAAAACCAAAACATCATTATCATTTTTTAATGTTGGTGGGCCTGTGACCTCTGTGCTATTGACATTTATTAATAAACCACAGCAAAGGAAAGAAGAGAAGTCTTTCCATTTTCTCCTCTCTTCTGCCTTCATCAGAGGCATACATTCAATTTATTATACTTAATTTGCAAAGATTCACAGTCACAAAATAAATGGCAATGTTTAATATCTATACATTCGTCAATACTTGGGATATCATACATTTAGAAACTTTAAATGAACTGCTGTTTACCACACTCAGTCTGCAATCTGATGTTTTCTTTCGAGAGAGAGAGTGAGAAAGCTAGAGAGAGGGATGTATGCATGGCTACTGCTTATTCAGTGCAAATTGTTCTTATCATCATGAGTATTTAGCCCCAGTTTCAGATTCACATTTGCAAGGGGTACACTTTGTACTACTGTTCAAGTGTACAACACTCACACCAAATTTCTAGTAAATAACATACAGCACTGATAACTGATGACCATTTTATATGCATAGCTCTCCAAGAGAAAAAGTCAACTGACCAGGAGTACTAATCTTTTTTTTCCTTGTCATTAATATAATAACCGGAAGAGAGAGGTTTATTCCCTTGCCCATGGGCCATCTAACCGTCAGAAGATTCGGCTGAACTACTGTCACCAAATGTCATATACATTCATCTTTACAAGTTCTGCAGTTTATCATCGTCATGTGTCTCAATACCCTTATTCACAAATTTAACCAGAGACATTTATTGAGCACCAACTGTATACACCAGGTGATGTTCCAAGCATGCCAGATACCTTAGTGGGTAATACAGATAAGGTCTCTGGCCTTGTGGGATGGTGAGTTATAGTAATAGGTAACTAACTAAGAACTTTAGAGATTGATCTTTGCTTGGAATAAAATAATAAATGGGATGAACATTAACAGGGGAAGAAGGGGCATAATTTAGATGAGATGTGCAGGCAAGGCCTCTTTGACATTTTAGGTCAAGACTTGAACAACAGACGGAAGCCATGTAAAGATCTAGGAAAGGGCATTCCAGGACAAAGATCAGCTAAGACAAAAGCCCTGAGGTGGGAATGTGCTGGTTGTGCTTGAGGAATAGTGAGTTAGCAAGAGGAAAGTGATATGAGATAAGAGAGGAGAAGTAGCCAGATACTAGTCCATGCAGGGCCTGGTGGCCAAGGAATTTGGATTGTGTTCCAAGAGTGATGAAAAGCTGCCTTAGGGCTTCAAGCTGGACAGGATCTGACCTCTGTTTTAAAAGGATTACTCTGGTTCTACATGCAGTGGGGAGAAGGCCACGGCAGTCATTCAAGGATGTGTATGGAAATACAGTGGAAAAACGTGAAAAGAAGACTGGGCGCCTATTCTGGGAAAATATCAGTAGGCAAATGGAATGAGTGATAAGTACAGGGAAAGAAAAAAGAAAATAGTGCTTAGGTTTTTGACCTGAGCATCTAGGTATCATAAATAACTGGAAAGGATAAAAAATAAAAGAAAGTAGTTATGAGCAGGAGGACTGGGTTAGGCAGGGGAATCAAGAGTTATATTTTACATTTATTATATTTGAGATACTCGGTATTACAATGGTATGTGTATATGTGAACCTGGTATTTTAGGGACAGGTCAGTCATACATTTTAAAAAATCCAAATGAAAAATATTATTAGAAACATATACACAAAAAAGAGATTGTAGATTTACTCTGTAGACTGTTGTTCCTTATGTACTGAAGTGTCGAAAAAGTACAGGATGCTGTTGAAGCAGTAATCATAAAACCCCCGCACTGAAATATACCAGACTTGTTGGCTCAGCGCTCCTACCAACTTAATTCAAAGCAGAGGCACGTGAGGGCACAGGAGTGGCACACGAGCTACTCTGGAGACTAAGGCAGGAGGATTGCAAGTTCGAGGTCAGCCTGGGCACCTCAGCAAGACCACGTCTCAAAAAGGAGGAAGGGGGTAGGGATATAGCTCAGTGGTAAAGTGTTTGCCTGGCCCATGTCCAATTCTCAGTTTAAAAAAAAAGTGTGTTTCCACATTGAAAATTCTGTGGTTGGTAATTACTTGCAGCAGAGAATGATCACAATCAGACAAAAAATAAAAACGGCATGGGAGAGCCAAAGGCATGGGTTTGCTGACTGAAGCCCAAGTGCAACGGTTATTCACAGAAGACGTCTAAGAGGAGGCACGGCAACTGCAGGAAAGGGTTACAGGGCTGCTGCGGTAAAGGAGCAGATTCTACAAGGCGTCAGTGCTGCCTCGACCTGTTCTACGTGTTCATTTATTTTGGTTGTAGATCAGTAGAATCTCATGGAAATGTGAACATCTTCTGACCTGGTTGCCCCTCCCCGTACACACTCAGTAGTTTTACCTCCTGGCTCTTTTATTCTATTACACAATTCAGCAAAAAAGGGAAACAGGGACATTCCAACTCTCCTAAGAGGAATTCTCATCTCAGTAAGCACTGCCTTATAAATTATCCAATTAATCAGATTTAAGTGAGGGGCAGACACGTTGAATTTAATAGACATGCAAATATCCAGATTTTAATGTGGGCTGATTTCTCTACAGAAGGGTCCAAACTCACAAAAGTTCTTTGTAAGGACAATAGGGCAGGAAGTGGCAAAGTCATAATCAGTTGAGTGACCTCAGAGCTTTTTGAAGTGCAAAGAGGCAGCAAAGTAACAGCCTACAGAGTAAAACTAACATCACACCTTTGAATCAGTAAGCGAAGAGAGAAAATCATTAACAGATAACTGATTCTTTAGTGAGAATCTCAAAACTAGAAAGTCTCTGGATAATGTTAGAATTATGCTGAATTGCTTAGTCCTTCCAAAAACTTATTTCCAACACATTTCAGAATTTAAAAAAAAATACTTCCAAAGAATAATTATTTTCCATTTGGGAACTTCTAATCTTTTCCCCTATTTTTAATTTAACAAATACGGAGAGGTTTTTGGCAGTTTTTGTTTAAGTCTGACAGATGATGTTTACAGCACCAGGGTACGAATCCAGCGCATTGAACCCGCCATTCCACCTTAAATTACGGATCGGGGTGTGGACCTGGTCTTCAAGAAGACACTGCATTCAGAAGTGGCAGCTGCATAAACTGAAGGTAACAAGAACCCTGTCTCCTCCAAAACCGGCCAAGCAGTATTTACCATTCATTCCTCAGACAGCATAGATGGTAAGTTGTGTTTGCTCCAATCTTTCACACCACCCGCCCCAGAGAAAGTTGAGTATCTTTGATCTTCATCTATTTTTCCTTAGTTTCAACATATTTATACCCCACTTGTGGGGGGAGGGCAGAAGGAAAAAAAGAATAAGGAAGGTGAAAGTGAAAGGCCATTAATGCTCACTTTAAGGTGGCAGAATTAAGAAGTGGGAAGTGGTGTCGGCTGTGTGGTCCACTGGGGTGTCCGTGTGCACCCCGCTCCTTGCAGCTCCCTTCTGCCAGTCCTTCCTCCCTCTTGAGTTCTTCTTCCCTTCTGCCACCTCCTCCCAGCCCCACCTCCATGTCACCGATCACCCCCACTGGACAAATGTAGGCCAAAAATTAAATTATGGATATATTTCAACAGTCGGCATAGATTATTTAGCATATCAGAACTGGTCATAAAAGATTTGCTCCTTGGTTTGAGCTGAACTGAGTGAACAGTTGAGATTAGTGATACTCGTTCAATGAATTTGGGAAAAAAAAGATTTTTTTCTACCCAATATCACAACCATCTTTAAAAGAATGATAGGATTTAGATAAGATTACATAATCGAATTGTGTTACATGAGCTATTTCTAGAGTTTCAATAGTAAAAACCATCATACAAATCCTGACTAAAATTTTAGTTTTAGGACTCAGACTTTTTCTCTGAATTTCACAAGCATTTTGGTTCTAGAGGTGGAAATGAATTCAGATCCCTCAAATTCTTTCAACTTATTGACTCAGAGTTCTCTCTCTCTCTTTTTTTTTTCTTTTTTTTTTTTTTTGGTACTGGGAATTGAACTCATGACCTCGCAATAGCCAGGCAGGCACTGTGCCGCTCGCTGTATCCTGGGCCCTGGCCTAGAATTCTTTATAAAGAACACATACATGGATACCATTTGCTAAAAGGGTTAGCAGCTGGGCTCCACAAAAAGCCTCCCAGAGGAATCTGCTAGCAACTGAAATATTTGTGTCAAATACAGTTCCTGGCAGGGCTTTAGGATACTAGCCCTCCAAGTGGAGCCAAGAGCTTTCCTACAAAGTTCTACAGAGCAAACAACCTGTTGTCACGTCCATTCTCACAAAGCACATAGACAAGGCGGCTCAAAAACCCCTTTAAGAAACAGTAAAATAAATAACAAATTATCTCAACTACACTAAAAGGATTCCAAGACAATCTGCAGAGACATATTTCTAGATAGCATCCTTCCAAGATAGGGAACATTCTCCAAAATGCTAGCAACACGAAGAGAATCATAATACTGAATTAAATACAAGCTCTGATTCAAAGGTAAACATCAAGACAACACTGGAAAGACTCAAACTTCCTTCAGGTATACATTAAGTACGACTAGACCATAGGCAAGTCTTAAAAAGTTAGAAAAGTCTCCCTGAAAGAAGCTGGGGAATCATTTTCTAAGACCATGAATCTACACTACTGCACTCCTCCTCAAGTAGGTAGCCTCCCTCCCTACTCAGGGATAGTGTACATCCAGGGAGCAGAGCAGTACTGAGGACTTAGTATTTTAAGAACATGATGAGGAGGGGAGAAAAGAATTAAGAATACAGCAGTGAAAGTTGTCCATACTGGTCTTGTAGAATGCAGATGGACACACAACTGAAAATACGCTCCAGTCATTCTGCTTACTTTGGGCTGGTTTTATAGAGCAAACCAACACAATTGCATCAAAGCATCTGCAAAGATAAAATCTAGGGAGTTTTCAAAACCAGAGAATGTTTGGAGAGGGGGAAGGGAAGGGGAAGAGACAACAGAAGTCACAGCAGGATAAGACCGTCAAAAAAAAAAAACTGGCTTTTGAACAAAAGAAAATAGGAGCATAAAACATTTATGAGTGTTTTCATTCATACTATTTCTTCCTAAATCAATTACAACATCGGCTTATGATGGATTTACACCACAGGGAAACTCTTCACAACTTCAAAATCAACTTCATGTTTGGGTTCCATTCTTTCAGGTGATGAATAGTGGGAAATCAGGGAAGGAATGTCACTTGAAGTCAGCCATCTATCATGAACCAAAATGGCTAAGTACCCCATAAACCCCAATGATCCATTTCCTATTAGCATCACACAACAGAAGGCAACCTCATTTGCATTAACAATTTTTATGACCTCCGTGGGCAGAGAGGCTAATGTTAGGAAATGGCTTATTTTTGTTCTGTTATAAATGTTCATTATTATACCATAAAAAATTCTTTAAGGGTATAAACTACTGATTGCTTCATTAAGGAATTCTTTAAAAAGGATTCCTCCAGCTTAGGTCTTCTGTAAAAAAGGAGATGACTTAATCTTGGTAAAGTTGCTTTGCTCCGATCAAGCTCTAGATGGTTTCCTATATAATGCATGCATTTCTCTACCACAATGTCTAATATCATTAACAGACTATAATTAAAATATAACTTCCCCCCAAAAAAGTTGAAGGACATCTTCAGTGTCCCAAGTTTCAAAATACATCCTTTGAATTTTGGTAAATGCTAGGTTTCCTAGTTTCATGGAAGTACTATGCCATTATTTAAAACTAAGTAAAATTATTAAAGCAATTGAGCATAATTCATTGCTCATAAAATATGTCCAGATAATTTAAATATCTCAGTGAGTCACATTCAAATAACTTGTTATATTTTTGACTACAGGAATCATTTCTATAACAAATGGTACCATTTCTAAGTAGGAAAAGAAAAAAAGAAAAGAGAAAGGAAGGAAAGAAGCGAAGAGGGGAGGGAAAGAAAGAAAGCCAGCTAGCCAGCCAGCCAAATACCAGATGAGAAAAAGCAATTAAGGGAATGAGTACGATATTTAAAAAATTAGGAAAACGGATATTTACTGAGATTCTATACCTTTATATTCTCCAAAACCTGTTTTGAAATAAGCAGTTGAAACCACAAAAGATCCCAGTATTTATCTGATACCTATCTGTTTTGGCATTACATATAACACATGCAGTTCTTAAAATGAGCCTTGCATTTTTACTGCTTTTCAAGCTTCTTCTGTGTTCCCTCTCTGTTCCATTTTTTTTCATTAGAAACATTAAAAAACTTGGAAAACAACAGAAAGTATGTGGCAAATTATTTTTAATTGATTACATTCAATTATGAGCACCTCTGAAAACAGCTATTTCATAGCTGAAAATGACTCATCTTAGAAAATCAAAGCAATGGGCTGGGGATTTACCTCAGCGGTGTAAGCACCTGCCTGGCAAGAGCAAGGTCATGAGTTTGATCCCCAGTACACACCCCCCCAAAAAAGAAGAAAATCAAAACATCATTTGCACACATTTACCAAAAGGCAAAGTTCTCAGGACCTAAGGAAGATTAAGACATGGTCCACGTCCAGCTACTTAAGGAGATTATAGTTAAAATCCAAAAAACAAAAATAAAAACCCTAAATGAGTCACAATACTCTTCAAATATCAGGGCAAAAAAATGTTAAATTATTAAAGAGAATTTTAGGAATGAAGGAGCAAGAGAGGCAAAGAGGGGAAGAAATAGGATGAAGTAACCGGAAAGAAAGGAAAGGGACACGCACATGAAAGCACACAGGGAAAATTCTCAGACAAGGTGAAAGTTCAGCTTGGCCCTTAAGAATAAATCAATATAGCATACTAACACTCAACTCCCCCCTCCCCCAAATAATATGGACCCTCTGGGTTCTGTGGGTGAGCTGTCCCTGCTCCACTGAATTGCCCGAGTCCTCCACCACAGCATGCCTTTCATACTTGGACTTTTAACCTCTCCCTTTCCTGAAACTCCTCCTTCCATCCAGTCATCAAATGATGAGTGTCATTGTTTTCTTTTCTCCTTTGAAATCACCAATAACCCTCAAGTCCCACGATCCCACCCGCCAAGCATGAGGGACCATGCAAAGTGGGCTGCGCATTTATATTTACGCAGAGTAGATCTGAATTGTCAGAAACTCTCCCTACTCTTGAAGAAAATGCCATGCAAGGATAAAGTTCTATGGGGTCTCCAAAAGGCACAGAAGAATCTGTTGTCATTTCTTTCCTAGATGTCTCCTGAAGATCTGAGGGATAGTGCCTAAGTGCCACCCAGATTTGGGGTGCAGGGGTGCAGTTGAGGATTGAACCCAGGTCAGGGATGGTAAATGTTTTCAAGACTGAGTGTCCAAGCTGCAACCCCAAACTCACTTATTTATTGCAAAGCAATTAAACCTGAAGACTGAAGTTTTAGTTTAGAAAAGACAACTGTTATCTGATGCTCAGCCGCTGGAGCCATCGGCTAGCTCGCCGACAGCGGCTCGTGTGTTCATCACCATCGCACTAGGTACTCGCTCTATCCCTGAGCTACACCCCTAGTCCTGCTACTCAGATGCTTAAGTACTACCAGACCCAATCCTTCAGTCTTGGCCTCTCTCACTTATATGTGAATCACTGTGACTCTCCCCTAATTTTTCTCCCCAACTCAAAACACACACAC
>RJWT010016096.1:0-12819 GCA_004365215.1 Cuniculus paca | reverse complement strand
TCAGTTGTTCAGATTACAAGATATAGGCACACATAACTGATCAAACAATATAAGTGCAAACTTTTTTAATTAACTAAGAGAAATCAGTAGTATAACTATCTTAGCTATCTTTTGTGTGTGTATATATGCATTTTTCTTTTTGCTTCCTTTTCTCCTTTCACTCATCCCTGTTGTTCTTTTCAACTAGAACCCCGTCAACTCTATTCAAATCTGTTTATCAGACCCTCAAGTGGATTGTCTCCAGTTTGAAATGAATTCTTTTTAGCTGAAGATCCTTCTTTAACTTTTACAAGAGTGACTTTAGGACCTTCCTCTTTTTTTTTTTTTTTTTTTTTGGTGGCACTGGGGATTGAACTCACGACGTTGCGCTTGCCGGGCAGGCGCTTAGACCGCTGAGCTAGATCCCCAGCCCTGGTGTTTTTGAGACAGGGTCTCACTATGCCGTTCAGGCTGGCCTTGAGCTCACTTTGTAGCCCAGGCTGGTCTCGAACTCACAAGGATCCGCCTGTCTCAGCCTCCCGAGTGCTGGGATTACAGGCGTGAGCCACCACACCCGGCTCCTCTTCTTATTTTTTATCACATTTTATTTATTGGTTCTTTGTGACAGAGTCTGTTATATACTGGCTGGCCTTGAACTCAGGAGAAATCCTTCTGCCTCAGCATTCCAAGTGCTGAGTACTGAGATTACAAGCATGAGCCACTACACCAAGAACTCATTTTCAAAACTATTCAGAATAAATTGCTCAGCTAACAAGTAAAAAATACATAATAAAGAACAAACTTCACTTGAAAATATAGATATTTGTAAGTTTAATAAAAGTTCCTGGGCTGGGGATTTAGCTCAACGGCACAAGTACCTCCTGGCAAGCATGAGGTTTGAAAGTTCAATCCCTGGTACCAAAAAAAACAAAAGCAAACAAAAAACCCCAACAACAACAAAACAAACAAACAAATAACAAACAAAAAAACAACAAAAAAGTTCCTGTAACTAAAACTCTTTTTTTTTTTTGTTTTTTGTGGGTACTAGGAATTGAACTCAGGACCTTGTCCTTGCCAGGCAGGCACTGTGCCTCTGAGCTGTATCCCTAGCCCCTAAAATTCTTAAACAACCTGTGATAAAGAGGGCCCTGATACCAATTGGACGTCAATCTTTGAAAGCTGGAACACTACAACATCCTAAGTGCTCTCATGTAGTAAGTTCACTGGATGATACCTACTTTTCAAATTCAAAACTGTGGACCTATGCCCTGTTAATTTCCAGTGATACTTACCTGACACACTGTGTTGCTGGTAATTGTAGGAAGATGGAATTGCACCAATAGGAAGCTGTGGCTTTGGATTGCCAGGTGGTACTTCATCATCATCCTCCCCAAAATGATGAACTTTCTCGTATTTTTCTAGGTAACTGAAATAGAAAAATGGCCATTTTTTTAGATGCCCCCAAGTCTAATAATAATAAGAAAACAGTGAAGTGTGACAAATTTATTGAAATAGTAACTTTAGTTACCAATAACAATACAATGCAATGGTTCTAAAAGAGCTTTCACATTTTCAAAAGAGCGCAACACTACTCAAAACCATAACAACAGTGAATATCAAAGGATAACTCTGTGGATGAACAGCAGTATATTTTGTTTACTGATTTTTTAAAAAAAAGTAATACATGATTGCCATAAAAAAAAGGTGAAAATTAGATTTCCTAACTATTCAATTTTATCAACTATGGGTTGATGTGCATATTTTAGCATGTTTTTGTGAATATTTTTATTTAACAATATAGTTTAGAGATCTAAGAATGTCATATACTGCACTATTTCATTTCTAAAAATAATTATATAGTATTTGATCCTGTTGATATGTATGAATTTACCCAGTTCTCTAGGTAAATAGGCTATATTGTTTTTTGCTTTCACAAGTCATGTTGCAATAAGCTTAATCTGTACACTTAATTAAATAATTCCAGACACTAGAAATGGTATGGATGATACAAATGTGGTTAAATTCCCATCTAAAAGTAGTATGCCTAATAAATTTTGGCCAATTTTTAAGGTAATCCCTGTATCCCCTTCTGTATCACATTCACTGATATGACTAATCCAAGTACTAATTAGAATTAAATTTTCAAATTCAAAATCCATTGCTACCTAATTTATAGTAAGATTCCCAAATAAAACTTTAAAAATGAGGACACAATTGGTGAAACCATGTCAAGTACAACACTGTATTCTATCACAGTTATTACTACATAAATAAGTCAAACTAACTGATATATTTATATTTACTATAAAAAGTTCTATATATGATAATTTTATATATCCTAGCATTTTGTTTTTATTAAAAGACTTTAATTTTCAAGGTAGAATGGGTGGAAGCTAAGCTTTTATAAATATGAAAACTAATGACATGGAAAATCATTATGACTTCTCATTTTCCCCTTTCCATTTTACAAGCAAAGTAATCTACATTTCCAAGCATGTAAAGGAATTAAAATGTCCCTTTGCAGTTCTTTCAAGTTCTTTATATAAGTTCAATTTGATCAGGAAATTTTTCCTAGCAGGCAGCTCGATAGCTCATGAATCTCAATACTTTACTTTTGCAGATACAGAATATTAAAGCACAGATATATGTACAGACATAACCTTTGAGCATTCAAGATAGTATGCAGCTACACAAATTTTGATCTGATCACAGGACAGAATTTACAGTCTAAAAACATAAAAGAATTCTTAAAAGGGGGCAGTCTCTTACTAGTATAAACCTGCAATGGACTTAATAGGGTAACGAAGCTAGCTTGTTCTTTTGGATTATTGATGCAGCTACCACAAAAAAGAACAGGTATAAATTTAAACAAAAAAACAAACAGGAAAACAGCTGTTCAAAAATTGTGACAGGTTTTCTGCAAATGAAAGAAAATCTAAGTCACAAAATCACTTGGGCAACTGTACTGGTAGAGGTATTCTAGACAGTAGTCTTTTAGAATTGGCAGAAGAACGGTTAAAAATAGACTAAAGATAACCTATGAAAACTTACAAATTTTAACATAAAAATCTTATACCTAAATATATTGGCAATGCTGCTCATAAACTAGATGCTCATAATTGAACAAAATGAATTTAAAATTTGTGTGTTTTTCATTACAACTGGGAGAGAAAACATTACTAGTAAGGGCTGCAAGTCGGAATTTTTCTCTTGTCCTAGAACACCTAAAATGGAATGTAAGTAATATGGAGTGAACTGACAACACCAAGAATACTATGTATTATAATAAACAGTTTATATTATTGCTTACATGAAATTCTTCATAATTCAAATTTTCATAAGATTTAAAAAATATGGCTTCTGGTCCCTTGTGACATTCTAACACTATTCTTCCAAACAGCTTTTTTGCACAATTCCAACCCACAGAAATCTATATAGTTTAGCTGTTACAATTTTTGGAAAATTTTTCCCCCCCGGCATGAGGGATTGGATTTGTGACCTCATGCTTGCCAGGCAGGCATTTAGGCCACTGAGCTAGATCCCAGGCCCTTGTCTTTTTGAGACAGCGTCTCACTATGCCATTCAGGCTGGTCTCGAACTCACAACGATCCTCCCGTCTCAGCCTCCCAAGTGCTGGGATTACAGGCGTGAGCCACCATGCCCAGCAATTTTTGGAAATTTTATGTTTCTGGCTTGTGTGCTAGTCCCTTTTCTCACCACCATCACTAAATATTACCAAAGGAGATGCAAAAAGTTTTGCCACCAGTTCTGATCTCTTGTTCTCTCACTAAACAACTATAAAATCTTTCTTTGTTTTTCAAAGTTATATTTCTAAAAAGTTTAAACCGACGAGAACAAAACTAAAATATAAAGTTACATTTCAAACTCTAAGTCTTCTGATTTAGTTCTCTAGCATGACTTTGAGTTTATACATTAACAGATTACTCCGCTCACTTGTAAATATCCTAGACTGAACATTTCTTTTTTCACTTAGTGTCAATGACATCACTTTGAATCAAATTAATCAAACAAGTATTTATTGAACTTCTACAGTAATCTTCCCAGCATATGACATATTTAACTTCACAATGATAAAACATTAGAATCCAGATGAAAGTAACTCTCGTTTCAGTCCAAAAAGTTGGTTCTTTTTTATCATTAGGAAGAGATACAGGAGAGATGAGTCATATCTTTTTTTTCAACTTGTCATTAATTTATTTCAAGGTAGACTCTATGTTGTACTTCCTACATGTTATGACAATCTTCTTTTGTGATTAGAGGAAGGCAGCAAATACAAAGAAGTGGCACATAATATAAAATCAAACGGTGCTATTCAACTAAAACGTAACCTAAGTGTGACGGCTGGGGTCATAGCTCAGTGGTAGAGTTTTTGGCTAGAACACGTCAAATTCTGGGTTTGATCCCCAGCACCACAACCAACCAGATAACAACAAAAGCATAATCAATACAATGGTGGTGGTGGGGGAGCTTTTCACTCAAAATAAGTAATATGTACACTATTAAAATGAAAGCAGGAAAATTAAACATATCCTTTGTAGTATCTAATAAATTAATTAGATTAGGTTACAGAACTCCTATCATCACCAGTAGGATTTATTTACTAGACATAGTAATTCTTAAATCTCCAAGAAATTCTAAAATTGGTCATATATCAATTCACACAGAAAATCCCAATAAATTCAACACTACATATTGTATAGGATATTGTATAAGATATATTCTCTAGCTACAATGGAATTCAATGAAAATTTTTTTCTCAGAAATCAAACACTTGGAAAACTAAAAATAATTTTCTATTACGAAAATTCCAAATCTGTACTCAAAGCTAGATAGACTAGTACTCATCAACAGGTATCATTTCATGGTCAATCTAGTTTTATCTGGTTATAATCAATTGTCTTCCAGATTAAAGTAAATGTTCAACACATAATTCTATTCCCCCACCCCCCCGGCACCGGGGATTGAACTCATGACCTTGCGCTTGCCGGGCAGGCGCTTAGACCGCTGAGCTAGATCCCCAGCCCTGTTTTTGAGACAGGGTCTCACTATGCCGTTCAGGCTGGCCTTGAGCTCACTTTGTAGCCCAGGCTGGTCTCGAACTCACAACGACCCGCCTTTCTCAGCCTCCTGAGTGCTGGGATTACAGGCGTGAGCCACCACACCCGGCTTCAACACATAATTCTAAAAATATTTTGGCAGGTAACCTGGAAATTAACAACAGTAACAACTACCACTATCAATCAATGAAGTTTTGATTCTTCCTAGACTGCATGATTGATTCTTTAAATGTGTATGATGGAAACACTTCCATATAAAACAGGAAAAGACAACAGCATTCATATTTGTTTCTCCCCTTAAATCTAAATGAAATGAATGTTTCCAAGCAAAAATAGATATCGGTGTCACTTTAAAATCAGAAACATTTAGGAATCCTGCTACACTTAAGGCAACTTAGTATTCACAAAGCCAACTTGCAAAACACTTTGAGAAATGCCAGCATGAAAAAACTGGTATCATGAGGTCCCTACTACTGTGACATATAAGCACTTCAAGATTAAAAACCAGGTGCAAAATGAAGTATGGTAGCCTGAAAACTACAAGGGTAAGGAAGTTTCTCCATGAAGATTGCCCAGAAAGAGCATTTAAAAAGTAGATCTGTACAAGATCACATTGGTAATGTATAATGTGAATTTGAGAAGCTTGACTACACAGAAAGGAAAAAAAGTGAAATGAAAACCAGTAGTTGTTAAATATGAAAAGAAACATATGATAAACAGGGTTATAGATATGAGAACAAAAATGTAAAAATTGATAATACTGAAGAATGTCAAGAATAAATGAAACAGAAATAATAATTATTGACATAACAGAAGAATTTCTTTAAATGAAAGCTATAGTGTATATATCAAAAAGCTCTGAGGGGCTGGGGTACTAGGGTACATGATTAATCAGGCAAAAATTAATGGAAGGCAAAATCACTCAGATACATCTAAATGAAAGATTTAAGTTCAAAGATAAAGGATATTCCCACAACTATCCATCACTACAGTCATACACCAAAAAGTTTAAACTACATTTGAACTAAGCTCTGATTTCAAAATTAACTGACGGAATATAAATAAAGATCAGACTTGGAGGACAAAGGTTATTTCTCAAGAGTTTTCCGCTCAATTATGTTTTTCATCTAAAACAACAGAAATTCATTTTCAGATACGTAAAGTCTCAGAAAGACTAAAGCTGCAGTTTTTTTTGGGGGGGGGCATTCAAATAAACACTTTAGTCAATGCAAGAACTAAAACTAAAGAATGGTTAGAAAAAGAGAATAAAATGATTGCTATCAAGAGCCAGAGACTTGGAGAAAAGAAGAGCTATTGATCAAAGGCTTCCAACTTTCAAAAAAGTTAACAAGGTTAAATGATAGATGTGTTGACTTAATTTTGGTAATCATTTCAAAATACAGATGTATAAAATCATTGTGTTCCACAGGTTAAAATCATAAAATTTTAAATCAGTTATAATTTACTACACAAGGAAAGTTCTAGAAATTAAGGAATTATTAAGTAGCATAGATGACTAAAGATGAACAGATACCAAATTCAGTTTCAATGCTAATTGTGGTATTATAAAAGAGAAGGCAAACGTCACTGGTAATTACAAAGGGAGAATACAGAGATGGTATCACCATTAAGATGATTTGAAAATGATATTCCTAATATGACATGCAAAAACTTTTCCACAAAAATGGAAAAAGAGAAAGAAGTAGCAAGAAGAATTAACAGTACTCAAAGTGTTACTTATACAGGAAAAGAAAACAAAATGGAACTGTTCTCAGTTAATATAAAGGGAAATATGTTCTCAGCTGTATCACTAAACATTTTCAGTATAAAATTAAAATCATTACTTTTCAACATTAGCTTTGACAGGGAAATGAAGACATTCATGCATTTATATGTAGAGAAAAGGAGAAAATAAAGAATACTCTGATGCAGCAATTACACTCTTAGGCAACTATCCTAGAAAAAAAAACTGGAAACAACATAAATAACATAAATGATAGCACAAATAAAAAACACTGTGGCACATTCATGCAATGAAGAGCATATTATGACAGTAAAAAGTAACAAGTTAATTGGATCTGTATAAATAGCCATGAAGAACAAATACGTTAAAAAATTATTTTAGAAGGCTACACTTCAAGGCCAGGTAGAATTATTTTAGATTACATTTCAAGGCCAGAATTTTTCCAGTATTCTCATACAAAACCAAAATTTGTACTGGTTTAAATTATATTGGCAGCAAAAATGGACTCCTAGAAAAGTTAAATACTAAAATGGTTACATATGCTTGTAATTCCAGCACTCCAGAGGTTGGAGGCAGGAGGATCACTGTGTATTCAAGGCCAGTCTGGGCTACAAAGTGAGTTCAAGGCCAGCCTAAACCGCTTAGTGAGACCCTGTCTCAAAAAGACAAACAAACAAACAAACAAACAAACATTACATTTCAAATGGAAAGGGGAACGAGGGAGGGGAAGGGTGAGAAGAAGGAAGGAAAAGGAAAAAATGGAAACAAAGCTTCTGTAAATGAGAAGACGGGTTGAAGGAAGGGTAGGGGAATGGGAAAAAATAAGAATCAAGTTGTATCATATAAAGGTACAAATTGCCTATGATGAATGTGATAATTATGTATACCTAAAATGTTTCAATAAACTTAATTTACAAGAGATCACATTATGATTCTATAGATATGAAGGTCATAAACGTGCAAAATACTTTGAATATATTTTTTAAAATATACAAATATGTGAGAAAATCATAAAAAAGGTAAGATAGTAATTATTGAGAGATTTCAAAGACGGGAGTAAAGGCTAGCAGCAAAATACTGATTCTTGGAACCTAGAATCAGGATGCTTAGAAAAAAAATAACTTAGTGGGGAAAAAAAATACATCTCTAACAATCAAGAAAGAACGGACAGGAGCTGAGCAAGGTGGCGCACACCTGTAATCCCAGCACTTAGGAGGATGACCTAGGAGGACTGCCACGACTTCAAAGGCAGCCTGGGCTACAAAGTGAGTTCAAGGCCAGCTTGAATTGCACAGCAAGACCCTGTTTCAAAAAGACAAAAGAAAATAAAATAAAAAGACAGAAACAAAAAGAGCAAGCTGACAGGAAAACTAGAAACTACAGAAAAACTGAACATAATACAAAAGTGACTTTTCTCACACAGTAGGCTACAGTTGGAGAGGAAATACAGGGCAAATTTTAGAGTATTTAAATCAGAAGCCATTTTGGGAAGTGATTGTTTAATAAGAGTTTAAGCCAGCTACAGAACTATAGACTTAATTTACACTCAAAGATTTCTGGATTCACCTTGACTGAGAGTGAGATGGTCTTAAGAGACAGTAGCAGGATCAGGTATGCTGGCACACACCTGAAACTCCAGCACTCCGGAGGCTGAGGCAGGAGGAGCCCCATGAGTTTAAGGCTAGCCTGGGGTACATAATGAGTTCAAGGCCAGTCTAAACTATACAGCAAGACCCCATTACCCGCAAGAACAAAAAGACAGACAGGGGTAGATGGGAGAGACAGACAGAGACAGCTGCAGAGAAGGTGCAGGCTAGATATTACTCCCCTGAGAAGTTTAACCTCAGTCTTGGAAGGACATACAGATCCTACCTACCCACCATGTTAAAAAGACAGGCTATCCTATTTTCAGACTAAAAGGGGCTTCAAGCCAACACTGAAAAGGCAATGATCACTATATACTGAATAAGGGAACAATGAAAAGATAATAATTATAAATATATGTCCACCAAACACTGTTACAGTCAACTTCACAAAATACTGGATATAGAAAATCAGATTAAACATCAACACAATTATAGTATGGGTCCTCAATATCCCACTATCACAAATAAAACAACTAGACCAAAAAAAAAATCAACAAAGAAAGATTAGAGTAGAACACCTTTAGAAGAATGGACTTAAAAGTATTTACAGGGTGTTCCGCAAAATAACAGAATATACATCCTCAGCAGCATATGGAATTTTCTCCAAAATAAGTCTATGTACTAGCCCACAAAGCAGGTGTAAGTAAATATATAAGAATTGAAATTATCAGCTGGGCATGGTGGCGCACACCTGTAATCCCAGCACTCGGGAGGCTGAGGCAGGAGGATCTTGCAAATTCAAGACCAGCCTGGGCTACAAAGTGAGCTCAAGGCCTACCTGAATGGCATAGTGAGACCCTGTCTCAAAAGGGCAAGGGCTGGGGATTTACCTCAGTGGCCTAAGTGCCTGCCTGGCAAGCGCGAAGTCCCAAGTTCAATCCCCGGTGCCAGAAAAAAAAAAAAAGAATTGAAATTATTCCATATATATTATCAGATCACAGTAAAATGAAACTATAAATCAATGGCAAAGTAAACCACAGGAATTATAGAAACACATAAAGATTAAGCAATACACTCTTGAATAATCAATGGGTCACAGAAAAAATCAAACATGAAATTAGTTCCTAAAAAGATAAGGCCAGTACAAAACACCCAGAACCTGTGAGACACAAAGAAAGCAGTTCTATAAAGAAAGATTACAGCTGTGAATGCCCACATCAAAAGAGAGCAAACTCAAGTAAATAACCTAATGATGCACCTCAAGGTCCTAGAAAAACAACAATTCAAATACAAAGCTATTACAGGATAGAAACGATGAAGATCAGAGCAGAAATGAATGAAATTGAGATTAAAAAATACAAAGAATCAATGAATTGAAGAGCCGGTTCTACAAAAGAATAAAAACAGATAAATGCTTAGCCAGTTATACCAAGAAAAGGAATGAAAAGACCCATCTCAATGAAATCAGAAACAAAAAAGCAAGGCAAAAAATCACAACAGACATCACACAAATCTAGAAGATTAGGAACCACTTTGAAAACTTGTATTCTAATAAAATGGAAGAATTCCAAAGAAAATGGATAGATTCCTAGATACATACAAATTCTCAAGACTGAACCAAAAAGATATAAAAACCCTGAATAATCCAGTACAGGCAATGAAATTAAGGCAGTAATAAAAAACCTACTAAGAAAAGCCAGGATCTGAAGGATTCACCACTAAATTCTACAAGAACTTCAGAGAGATTTAATGTCAATGCTCCTTAAACTCTAATGAAACTGAAAGAATAGAAGTACTGCCAAACTCATTCCTGGATGCTACCAGTACCTAGATTCTAAATTCAGACAAGAACTCAACTGAGAAACAAAACTACAAGTCAATCTCTTATAATGAACACACACTTAAAACTCCTCAACAAGAAACTAGCAAATGAAAGGCAAAAATTAATTGAAATGATAATTCATTATGACCAATTATGCTTCATCTATGGATGCAAGGATGGTTCAACATATATGAACCTGTAAATGTAATATACCACACAAACAATCAAGGACAAAAATCATATGATTGCCTTGATACATGGGGAAAAAAAGCCTTTCACAAAATCAAATGTCTATTCAAAATAAAAACCCTGAAGAAAATAAGTATTGAAGCGTCTTATCAATCTGATAAAGCCATTTATGACAAACTAATGTCAAAATTGTATTAAATGACAAAAACTAAAAGCTTTTCCTCTAAAATCAGAAACAAGACAAGGATGTGCACTCTTACTACTCCTGTTCAATACGGTAGCTGAAACTTCAGCCAAAGCAACAGAAAGAACAGGGATACATATAAGAAATGAAGAAGTCAGTCATCCTCATTTGCAGAAGACATTATCTTTTACATAGACGATGCAAAAAAAAATTCCACCAGAATGCTTCAAAAAAATAAACAAAATTAGCATGAAGCGACAAACTATAGGATGGGAAAAAAATTTCCCAGCTACTCCTTGGACAGAGAACGAATAAACCAATAAAGAACTAAATAGAACATATGCTAGTTAAAAAAAAAAAAGAATTAGACCCACTCTAAAGACCCAATCAAACAATACAAAACTAAAATTAACAGGTATTTCTCAGAAGATGTACTAGTGGGCAATAAATGGGAAAAAATGTTCAACATCAGTGGCAATAGAGAAATACAAAATTAAAACACTGTGATTCCATCTTACTTCAGAAAGAATAGTTATCATCAAAAAAATCAAGAAATAACAAAGGCTAGCAAGGGTGTGGGAAAAAAGAATCTCTCCACATTACTGGTGAGAGTGCAAACTAGTACCACCATTATGGAATCAGTAGGGAGATTCCTCAAAACCTAAAACTAGAAACTCCATTCAACCCAGATATCCTCCTTCTAGGTATTTTCCTAAAGGAGTTAAACACAGGGAAACACACACACTTATGCTTATAGCAACGTAAGTCATAATAACTAAATCACAGAAGCAGCCTATATGTCCATAAAGAGAGGAATGAAAAAAGAAAATGTGACATTTATATGCAATGGAGTACTATTTTGCCATAAAGAAGGATAATCATGAGTCATTTATAGGAAATGGATGCACCTTGGAACCATAATGTTAAGTGAAGTAAATCACATACACAAAATTAAATGTTATGGTTTTTCCTATATAAGGAACTAAAACTATAAAATTAAAGAGCTAAATAAAAAATATATATAATAGGAAACAAGAACTCTTGTCAATGAGAAGAGGACCAAGAGATGGAACAAGGGGAGGGCAGAAAGGACAACACAAACAATTAAGATGTGACTTTAAATGTATCACCTTCCCACAGTGAAGTAATCATTGTGTATTATAAACACATAAGAAAAATTAAATAATACATAAAAATAAAGAGCTAAAATATTAAAATTTAAGAATTTTAAATACCAAACTGTTAAAATGTTTGTCTCTAGGTAATGGTATTACGAAAGATACTTAATTGCCGTCTTAGAAATATACTGTTTTGTTATTTTTATGGGAAAAATAATTATCACCTTAAAGTTAGGGTACATCCCTCTAAATAGAGGTACTAAATTAAGGAACATGCAAAGCTCCACTGAGCATTGTATAGTTCTATTTTTCTTTTCTTGGTATTGTTATACTTACATGTAATAACATGTTTATGTGTGGGTATGCCACTATATACTCAACAAGTTTAAAAACTTAAAAAACCAGATGCGATTTATTTCAAATTTTCAACACATAGGTATTTCCCTAGCTATATATAATATTTACAAATACAGAAAGGTTAGAAGTTCCTTGAAAACTATAATGTTGCAAATTCTATAAATTTCAAAGAAATAGCAATTAAAATATATGAATACTAGAAAAACCAATCTACTGTTACATATTTAGCATGCACCCTAAGACTCTATAAAGATTTTATTGCAGAAATCCAACGAAACCTAAATATTGAAATATTTGTAACATTAAAACTGCCTGCAGATCAAACAAGAAAAATTATTCATATCTGATATAAACAAAGAATATCAAACAGCATTTAATAAAATGAAACAAATGCTTCATTGAAGAAAAATCATTTAATGAAGAAATACTTCTATTTTTGGATGGACTGTATGGACCTTTTGTTGTGCAATTCAGAGAATTTCTAACATATCTTTCTTTTCCTATAGGTCTTTTCAGGAATTTGCACCCAACCTGACCCATAGTTCTTGCTTCTGTACAAGAACAACCTTGTAAGTGAGGTATACAACTCAAATAGAGAGTGTTTAATTCATGAATTGATAATGCCTTCCTTCCACTTGTCCATATATCTCCCAGACCATATGCTGCTCATCCCATTTGAGACAATATGGAGGGTCAAAAAGTGGAACTTTCAATTCATTAACTTCCAGGTACTATCATCTCTGTGTATGTCTAAGTTAAGTA
>RJWT010016095.1:0-20053 GCA_004365215.1 Cuniculus paca | reverse complement strand
AGTTGAAGATGGAATCAACAACTGTGGCTTTTGGCTCTCACCAGAAGCAGTATAAGGAGATGGTAAAGAAGAGAATAATATGGGTTAAGTTTAACTCGTATTTGCCACGCATACAAGTATACAATGTTTGACATAGTCAAAGAACCTGGAATTTGTCTAATCATGACCATGAATCATTGTGAAAGTTACTGAGAAGATCATTCAAAAATGTGCATTTCTGTTACAAGTTTGTAACAGCAGTTCTTAACCAGGAGCAACTTAGGGGACTTTTGGAAATGTCTATACACATTTTTGGTTAACACAACTGGGTGATGAGCAAGAATGCTGCTGAATATCCTATGCACAGAAAATCCCTCATGATAGACAATTATATGGTTTAAGTGTCAAAGGTTCCAAGGTTGAGAGATCTAGCTAATGGGATAACGTGATAACATGAGTAACATAGTGACACGCTGGCTGCTTCTTTGGTCCTTAGTCTCCATGGCAATGATAACAGTACCTGCTTCAGTGGGTTGTTGTGAGGCTTAAATGAGTCTAATTTATGTGAAGCCTTTAGAACAGTGCCAGTGATGTTGTAAATGCTCGATAAATGTCAGTTATTGTTCAAAAGATCACTAATGTGCAGAGCTGTATTTCCTAAAGTATGACCCTTTATTGAGTGGGGTTGGAATGTGGAGTAAGATTCAGTGGCTAGATACATTTAGAAAATGGTGGGTTGAAATCAGACGAATGTCTTTGTTGTATAAATTCTTGAAATCTTTAATAAGCACAATACACAGCATTCAGAATTTTCACACACAAAAAAAATCCTATGCAGAATCTTGCAGGATAAACTACACTATAAAGGCAGGTGGGTGTGGCAGAAGGAAATGGATTGAGAAAGTACAGACAGAATTCAGTTCTTGAGCCTGCCAGTTACCTATCACAAAGCCTGGTTAAGTCCCATCACCTTTCTTAGCCTCACTAATCAGCAACTCCAAGAACTTGGGCCCTTCATATCTGAAAGTCCCTAATGCTCCTGGGTGTTGCATATCCTTAGTGGACTTCAGACACACATTATCAGATGGTAGGGATGTCATAGTCAAGCAAAATGAGATCAGTGACAGTTCCCAAGACAACCATACCTTTTAACTTCCTGATACTGAGGAAGTTCAAATACCCAATATGGGAAATCAAAACGTACAAGCAGAAAATAAATGCTAGCTTATTTGTCGTGTTTTTGCAAACACAGTCCAATTTTTTAAGCAGAACGCACATCTAGCAGAGAAGACTATGAAGGCAAAAAAACAAGATCCTGTTAAATACTACTGCAACTTGCCTCCTTAATTGAAAGAAATGCTAAATTTCAATTAAAGCTCAGTGAAAACAAAATGAATTTTTAAAAATACAAGTTCACAATCCCCTGAATTGTATCTTCAGGCCTCCTTGTGATTCAGTCACTTTTTGTTAGGAAGTCCTGAATTTAGATGCTGTCCTAATGCTTAAGAACTCTGATAAGTAAAACAAAAAATTGCATCATCACCTTGTTTAATTCCTTCTTGCCACTCTCAACAATTCCAGAATGATCTCTCTCCATTAGAGTAAAATGATCTGATCACATACTTTTTGCATATATGAACTCATCTGATCCTTATAATAACCCCGTAAGGGGAGTATTAGCTTAGCAAAACTCTGTTTAACAAACGACGAAGATGAGGGAGGACGCTTTTAGTCCTGCCCACATCACACATCCAGAAGTCATATGCTAACCTCGGACTCAGAATTTGTGGATGCTGATTGTAAAGCCCAGGACAATCCATGAGCGCTGCCTGCTATCTTTAATGTTAGAATGGAAAAGACAGACAAGTATACGCTGACTTCTCATCTACAGCAAACTATTTAACCAAGCTATTGCTTAGGTTGACAGGCCCTGGTAACTGATAAGCAACCATTGCTCTTTTCTCAGTTTACCCTCCCATTTTTGATTGTACATAAACTAGTATCATTTTCTAGAATGCCACAGGTTTCAGCAACTCTACTTCTGATAGCAAATTTGTGTGTTTTGGTGTTTTCTTTCAATGCTCTAAATTTCGGTTGACTTTTGATGTTGTATAGTCCCCGATTTCCATTTCAAGACAAAAAAAAAGAACACTACCATCCTATTTTCAGACTACTTTAGAAATTCTTTTGTAATAAAACTCTTTCAAAATGCTTGGGTTTAGTTGTTTTGAATAGTGTCCCAGAATGATATTTTATATCATTCTGCTCTCAACCTCTCTCTCCACCCTGCATAAAGTTCTTCCTTCCCTGGAATATAACTACCAGCTCCAAAGAGGAGTTTTGAAAGTGAGAAGGAGTGAGAGAAAGTGAGAGGGAGTGAGAGAAAGACAGACAGACAGACAGCGAAGAAGGCAGGCAAGAAAGCTAGCTAAGCTTTACCTGCTTTTACTGTTTAAAAGTCATTTTTCATTGTTAAATTAATTTTGTTTTTTAACTTTTTCTCATGAAAATTTGTCTAAATTTTGTCTTTTAACATTGTTTTGACTATTGAACTCATTTTGAGATTATGTACATATATATAAATATATATGCTATTGAAGCTGCTCTTATTTCTCTGTACTTTAATCATTGTTTTGTTCAGCCTACAAACTAAGTCCACTCTTCAGCCCTTTGTTTTTACTGCTTTATTATGTCCCTAGGCTAAATTTCAGACACTACAAAATGTTAGCTCTGAAAGATGCCTTTCCTTTGCAATTATCTGTTTAGGAATGCAAGATCTCTAACCTAGAATAAAAACTAGTCCAACCTCCTTTCTGTCAATGAGAAAGGTTAGGGGTGAGACTAGTGCTAAGAAGCTTAGATTCAGGTATTGCTTTACCAGGATATCAAAGTGTGTGTGTGTGTGTGTGTGTGTGTGTGTGTGTTGGTGTATTCATGTGGAATGGTAGTGAACTCCCATGGGAGGTGTTCTGTTTATTGTTTTGCAGGAACTGCAAAGGCACAGTGACAGCATGCACTATGAAAATTAGCAAGCAGAGTTTTAAGACGGAACACATTTGAGAAACTCTTAGGTGGCCATGAAGTGTGTTCTCAGTTTACACATGTTCAAATGACCTGACCAAGTCATAAGCCAGTTAATACTAGCAATTCTGCATTGGGATCCAGATCCCTTTTTCTACTACTCTGTCAGGTCATACCCCACTTTAAAAACCAACAAAGCACCATTTCCACCTTGATCCTTGGTTTACTCTCTTTTGTGGAATAATGTATGTAAATTCTGTTCCAACTCTTCTCTTAATTTTGTCTAGCACTGGCAGTTGACTCTCAAGCACCACAACTCCAAGAGGGCTGACATCATGTAAAAGGTCAGATGTGATAATAAAGAAAATTGTAATTAACCCTCACAACTAAGGAGGAACACACAATGATCACCATTTCAGAAAAGAAACTAAATTCCAGAAAGATCCAGTAACTTGCCCCAAGTTGCACAGTTAGTGCTAAGCTACTCAGATTTGCTGTGGCATTCTAATTCACAAAAACATTAAAGCTTTCACAGGTAAAAAAAAGTTAAAACCCTTTTTCATTTCCTCCCTCATTGTTCTAAGAACTATTCCTTAAATACCCCAAAGGCTGTAACTGTATCTAATACCGTGGTTTAAAAAAATTATACATACGGTTCTTTTGGAATGACCTTTAGAGAAAATAAACAATCCATCTAAAATATCAGACTTAGTACTTTAAAGACACTGTATATGTCTTTTGGTCGTAAAAATTACTGCCTATATCATCTGTATCTTTTGCTAGCCTTGGACATGAAGAGTTTTGAACTAGATCTAAAAATCAAAGAAAAGAAATGTGCTATAGCTGAGAACATTCCCATTGTTTTTAAGTTTCATAAATATTCACTTAATTATGGTGAAATATAGCAAACCAGTTTAGAATAGAAACAGGAACAGAAAACATGTAAGACTGAATCCTAAGGCCACACCAATTATTAGCTATCTGACCACTTTAATCTTGCTAGGCCTGTTTTCTTGTCCATAGAACAGGGATAATCATGGTGCCCACATCATAGGACTGCTGTGAAGACTATTTGGAATAAGCTAGATAAAGCATATGGAATAAAGTATGGCATATAGGAAATGATTGATAGAAACAGAACTGTTATTACTGTTGCTCTGGCAATTAGAAGAGTTGGACACATATCTTGTTTTAATACTCTATTTTTTTAAAAAAGATTTGGATGAAGTTGACTCCCTAGCAAGCTTGGAAATAATTTTGTGTTAGTTCTTGTTAATAATATGAACATGTGTTTTGAAATAAAAGTGGGTGGTAATGAATAAGAATAGCTGAGGATTGAACTCAGGGCCTTCACATTGAGCTACATCCCCAGCCCTTTTATATTTTGAGACAGTTTTGCCAAATCTCCTTTTCCCAGGCCAGGCTCCAACTTATGATACCCCTACCCCAGTCTAGCAAAAGTACTGGGGTCACTGAGATGTACCACCATGCTTGGCTTATCCTATGAATGCTTTAATATTTCCAGTATAAATTGTATGTTTAGCTTAGCTAATTAAAGTTAACACCTACTAACTTACTTATTCTGAAATATGTAATTCTTATCATTTTTACTTTAGTAAATTTTGCAAGAAAATTCCATCAACAATTGTAATAAGTGAACAAACTCTTCAAAAGGAAGATTTACTGATCTTTGTGATGAAGTGTTAATTTAAAAAAGGAAATACGGAGCACTAGTTTTGACTATTTATCAAATAAATTTACTTTAAAGGAGTCCTGAATCTTTCATATTTTTTCACTCTTTTTATCATTGCCTCAGATTTATAAAGAAGACTCTAAAAACCTTTAGGCACCAAATAGGTAAGTTAATTCTTTAAAAATACTCATTTGTTAGTTTTTGGTTTTTTGCTATCTTTTCATCTATTTTTCTTTTTTCTATCAATGTATTTTCCGTCATTTTGGCTGAAACATCCTAAATCACTGAAAGAAAATACTGCTGACTAATTTGACAATATTTAGTAAGATTAAGATGTCTTACATTTCTTTCATAAAAAACAAGACATTCATTTCCAGAAGTTAAAAAGTTATGATAAAATCCTAATTGTTTAATTATGAGACGCTATGAGACTGCTACTCATTGCTCTAAGTACTAACTTGTCATTTTTAACTCTGGATTACAATTCAAACTACTGGTTTTCATGATTACTACTTAACTTATGCACAATTCATATAAAAGGGGAATGTTACATTTTTTATTTTTTTAAATCATCCTAACTCCAATCCCTAAAACAAAAATTTTAATAAAGAAACCTAGAATTCTGTAGTTATTAGAATGCTGGCAAACATGCAGCAGTGTTATAGAACTATTGAAATCAAGGTGTAAACTGGTGTTTGCTCGTTTTAAAATTTAATCCTGCTCCACTCTCATCCATAAAAAAGGAAGTAAGTTTCGAGTTATGGCACAGAATTCCAACAGAGACATCAAGCAGTTGTATTATCAATTAGTTACCTGAAAATTTACCTTTGTATAAAGCTAATTAAATCTTCGTTTAAAAGGCTTCATTCACTACATGTAAATTTCATCCCGGAGCTCATGCTTGTAGTGCTTTAGTCCACTGTTTCTTATTTAAGACTTTTAGAAAATTCAGTTAATAGAATTGAGATAACAGTAAAAGGCCAGTCTCAAAGAGGGGAAAAATTACTTGAAATCCACAGGGCTATTCAATAATGACTCTACGACTGGAATTTCTACATTAAGCATGCACTGTAATTAAAAAATCTCAGATTATTTTAGTTACTAAGATCTTATCAGTTTGTCTTTTATGGAATCAATTATTTGCTTGCATTCAAACCTTGGTCTCAAATATTTTCACCTCAAACGTATAACAATACAGGTCTTGACTGATCACATGTCAAATTTAAATCAGAAAAATCACACATACATGTTTCTGGAGCAGGTTTGAGTTGATTTGTTTTATACATATTCAATTTATTAAGTAGCTAAAGTCCACTTGAAATTTGACATATAATTTAAAATGTTATTTGTCGGATGACATTAGCTTTTTAGATTAAGTTCTTTGTCCTTTTTTGTTATCCTTCTCAGAATCAGAATTACTTCTATGCAAAAAAACTTAAAATACAACAAAAGAAAATTCAGTAGAGAATTACCTCAGGAAAAGCGGAAGAAATGTGCATACCATCTTGGTCACTTTTAAAATTTATCATTTTGTTACACTTTTCCTGTCTTACAAATTGTAGAGACTAAAGTAAATCATGTACATAAAAATCAGCAACAGAGAACTATAATGCAAACTATAAATAATTCAGAAGATGTGAAAAACCTAAATGCATTTTTGAGCTACAGTCTCCTACAGGCTACACACCCCGGAGGACTTATAATCAAATCATACTCTGTCTTTTTTTTCTAATTAGGTTGAAAGTAGTTTGAATAAGGCTACTGCTTATCCACAAATGGCACTAATTTTCCCATTTGGGTATAAGTCTTTTAACTTCAGTTGTTATGCCCCTGGCAAGGAAGTGAAGTTGAGTTGGACAAGACTAAAAGATTCTGTGGGTTTAATTTGCTGTAGATCATGAAGTTAGCCTTGCAAATGGGAGAGATTACTCCCTTTTCTGCTACTGCTAACTATCTTTTGGAAACAGTGTAGGGTTAGGGTTGTGGGAAAATAGACTCTAAAAACTTCTCTTCAGGTTGTGAATTCACGTGGACAAAGCTTATCAGGCAGAACTATGATCACCCCATAAAGCTTGTTTATCCTCTACAATCTTTCATCTCTCAGTACCTGTCTGATCCTCTGTCAGAGGCAGCACTGATACAGAAATAAAAACTGGGCCAAACACTGATGCTCAAAAATGCCCCCAAAGCCAATATAAGTTTTTCCCCTGTGAAAGGTATACTTTTAAATTACTATAACTATTATTTTACTCAAATTATTGTTGCTATTTATATTTTTAAACAGTCCTTCAAAAGGGGTATTTCTCTTAAAATAGAAATTTTCATAATTCATTAGATTTATAAATTGGGCTCAAATGTTGATTAGCTAAGAAACTAATATTAAGACAGCATAGACTAGATTGCATATTTGCTAAAGCTATAAATAAGTATTTTCAAATGAGATTTATTTTTTCTGGTGCCTCGTATAGTACATCCAATAACTACATATTGGCTGAAAAGTCATACACAAAAAGTATAAAGTGCTATGGAATCTAAATTTGGATCCCAAACTCTTTTTTAACTCCATACTACTGAAAACCACCAGTATTTCACAATAATTATTCATGGATGTTTTTTCCCTTCATCTCAGCCCTCTGCCATATTCTTTTGATAACCTTCTGGACTAGCCCCTCACATAAGATATGGCGTAAATACCCTCAATCTCAACAAATAAAGTAAGTACATCAGAGCACTTATATTGCACTAATAAAATAACTGATTTATTTTCTATCCATTTATTTGCATTTAAAAGATATAGTTAGAAAATCCTCAGTGAAAATACATTTCACAATACAAAGATCAAATTTCACTGTTTCTTGAGACTGAGCTACCATAAATTCAATGAAAGGGATTTTTTTTTCTCTATTTTACAGAAATATGTTTTAAGAGAATATAAAGTTTCTCACACCAACAAAGTTTTTGAAAGACTTGGGAGGCTACTTTTAAGGAAATACATCAAGAAACTGTTAAAGTATAATTATGAGTTCTTTTGTTATTTATGATTAAAAGAACTATCAACACCATTATTCTCTAAGAATCACATCTGTCTATACATGGACTAAAATGTCTTCAAAAAGCCATTTTAACTTAAGGTTAGATTTTATCCCTGAAATGCTAATAACCAGAGACTGAGCTATAGCTTTTTTTACATAGTTAATTTAAGGAACTCTACAATGTTTATGTGCTTAAGCTACCTAGACACATATAACTTTTTTAAAAAAACTGTGCAATCATGAAAAATTCAATAGCATTTAATGTTATTAAATGTCAATGTCCCAAGTAAAACACATTCCACAAAATCCTACTACAGAAGAAAATAATGCTAAACCAAATTAAGTAAAGTATTTGTAATTACCCCAAACAGGTACCAACCAAATTTATAAGCTTCAATTTCAAGGCAAGCCAAGATAGTTATTTTTTAATCTAAGAGAAAAAATTATATACGACAGAAAAATTCTATTTTATTCAGTTCACTACTGTTCACTTCAGAATTAAAACAGAAATACAACAGATGAGTTTTTGTCTACCTTTTAATTTCGCTTTCTCAAGTATTTTATAGCTTCTAGAATAATCTAGTTATTACACTGCCAGAAGTTGTACTTTCTTTCCACTTCCACTCTTTAAAAGATGCTCTAATAGAACATTTTATGCCTTCATTCTTAGTCTATTTCAAATTTCAAAATAAATTAACAGTTCAAGTAATCAGTCAATTCCTTTGTCTCTGATAACAGACTTTTTGGAACTTACAAAACTGTACAGAAAATAATTGTACTAATAGTTCCTTGATTCTCAGTACATTTATCTATCAAGTACACAGTATCTACAGGTACAAAAAATTCTAGTGTAAGTAAAAAATAAACATCCCAAGCTAAAAATTTCATTTTGGGGGACCCAAATTCAACTTCTAAAAATTTCATGAGGCTCTGTCTTAAAAAAAGAGCGAGAGACAGAACAATAGTTGTTTTGGGTGGACTATTTTTGTTTTTTGGCTTTAAAATCAAGAAGGCCTCACTGAAGAATTCACCATTGGAGGCAACAAAAAGTAACACAATTAGAGCTTACAAAGAAAAGTTAGCTTTTCCTATCAACAAAATACAAAACTCAACAACAAACAAATGTAAAGTTGGCTGTCAGTTTTAAATCAGTTTTATCAAGTCGAGCAAAATGTCCTCGAAACAAAATTATAAAAGGTATTAGTTTAAATTTCTGCCCATGAATAAAGCATTTTAGTGCACAGGTAATAAACTCCACAGGAAAAAAATAGGATCATTTTTCCAATTTCATTTCAGAGCTGCCACTACTGTATTTCAGTAAGGAAGTAGAAAGGCCCGATTCTAGAAGCCGGAGGTCCCAGGCGGGGACGCCGGCCAGGGCCGCAGCTCCAACCGAGGTTCAGGTCTTGAGCTGTCATTCTTGGTCCTGTGCAGGGACAAAATCTGTCCAGAAAGAAACACAGTAACAGGCCACTTTTGCCTAAATTTCTCTTGGCTTTTCCCCTGCGGCAGGCGCTCTAAGTGAGTATTTCCGCTGTCTTTGCAAGTCTGCCATTGTCTCGCTGTGGCATCAGGACCTCCCTAGGTAAAGGACTGTTACAAAAATCAGGATCTCACAGCTCTTTCTCCCACTGCACACAATGAAAACCAACTGGTCCTAGGAGGTATGGGTTTTAATCACACACCTAATTTCTCTTCACTCTAAAGAGAAGTACTCCAAAGTTTCGAAGTGATAGTAAATTGAAACGGGCTAAACTCAGACGTCGCAGGTTGCAGGCGCTCGCCCCGACCGCGCTGGAGGACAGACACGGTCCCCTCTTCGCGGCTGAGGGGCCGAGAGCGGACCTGTGACTCCGGGGATCCTGCCAGGACGACAGCCTGCGCCCGGGCGACTGGAGGCGACAGTTCCGCTGAGCACCAGGGCCGCCGCCGTCCGGGATGCGCCCGGCCGGGCCGCAGCCTGCCCGCTCGCTTCCCGCCGGCGACGCCGTGCGCCCAGGCCCGAGCCCCTCCACCCGCTCGCCTCGCGGCCGGCCCGGCGCTCCCCGCGCTTACCTGCGGGTCGGGGAAGGAGCGCAGAGGCGCCGCCGGCCTCGCCGGGGGCCCAGGCGGGTGCCGCATTCCGCCCCGCAGCCGGACCAGTGCGCCCCCGGCTCCCTCAGCACCCCCGAGCAGCGGCGCGCCGGGACGCGGGGCCGGCCCGGAAACCTGCGCGTCCCTGGCTGCACCCCAAGTTGTGCGCAGGTCGAAACCGCAGGCGAAGCTCCTCCAGAACGGCCGCTCCGGCCGGGGAGGCGCGGGCCGCGGGCCCCGGGCCCCGGAGCCGCGGGCCGGAGCGGACTCTGCCGCACCTCCGGCCCTCCGCCCCATCCACACCTGCCGCCGCCGGGCCGCGCGCCCTGGCCCCGCCCCTGCTCCGCCCCTCGCCCGCCCCTGCTCCCCGCTCGCCGCTCCCCGCTCGCCGCTCCCCGCTCCCAGCGCCGTGGCCGCGGCGGGAAGGAGGCGGAGGGAAGCGGCGCCCGGCCAGCGGGCAGACCCGGAGCGGCCGCGCTGAGCCTCCTCCGCGGGCTGGGGCGGAACCCACGGCTCCACTGCAGCGCGGCGGTGGAATTTGGTGGGGAAGCGGCGGCCACGGCACCCGCTGTAGCCACAGCAGCCTTTTGCGGCTGGGAGCATCTCGGAGGGAGTCTCAGCTGAGGGAGGGAGAGGGCGTCCACCTGCGGGAGCCGGGGCGCGCTCCGACCCGAGCTCGGCGGACACCCGCGTGCGCCGCCTGGCTCGAACGCCTGCCGTGGGAGGGGGCGCCCGAAAGCGCGGCGGGGAGCAGGGCCCAGGGTACGGCTGGCCTCCGGGCGGAGGGCACTTCTCACCTCCGCGGTGGCCACTCCGGTGTCCGCGACCCTGTCTGTGGGTCAGGGCCTATCAGCCGCCATCTCCGGCTCCGAAAAGTTTTTCCAGGTGCCCACCCGCTCCTAGATTTCTTTTCGTCCTCTTTTGTACAGCTTGGGAGTTATGAATCGCTTTACTTGTGAAATACAATGGGCCGTCTCTACTCACGTTTTTATTTTGCCATCTGTATTCAAAGTCAGGACTATGGTTATGCAAGCAGAGAGATTTACGTTTTCCTAATCCTTTCCACTTAAATTCCTTGAAGGTAAAGGCTATAATGTGGCCTGTCTCTGAAAGTTTTAAAGTAAATTCTGAAAGCAGAGGTTATAATGTCGCCTATCTCTGGAAGTTTTAACATAAATTCCTAGTGTACCTGGCAGGGTGATCCTAGCCTGAATTGACAGTCTTCTCATCTGTATTTTCTGCAAGACTAGCATGGGACTTTTCACCTGGGTGCAGGAAATGGGAATTCTCTTTCTGCTTCTGAATTCAATTAAATTTTTGGAAAATGTCAGTCTAATTACCAAGAGAAATTCTACAGTTGAGGTGGAGGAGGGAGCAAAGCAAGATTGGTAGTGGTATTTTACTGATGGTTGACTTGATCTTCACGTTAAAAAACTAACCAAATGAAAAATATTCATCAGATGTTCCCTAATGAGTTGGTACTCATTTTCTCAGCCAACTAGAGAAAAGTCAAATGCAGTTGATTTCCTACCTAAGTTACATTTGCATGAGCACATGAGCTCAAGGTTTACAAGAGAGATTCAAGTTTAAAATTTTCTTCATAAAATAGAGTTGAATAACGTATATACAGTTTCCTACCCTCAGGTGTAAATTTTGATTTCAGGGGTAGGTAGTTTTGAATGTCTAATACCTAGGAATCATTAAGGTTTAGCTTGAAACAGGTTGAATTAATGACTCCACTTAAAAGAATTGAGAAATCTCAAGCATGCTTAGCTTTCTTGACCAAGATACAAGGAACAAAAATTAATCAGGTTCTTGCTAGTAAAATATTACTGAAAATTTCGAAAAATGAATTTCTCACAGGATGAGGAAAAAAATATTTTGCAAATCATGAAAAGTATACCTAATGACGTTTAACATTAACCTTAAGAAGTGCTTTAAAAATAAACTAGTAGTGAAACCTGCTCGTGGAGAACTCAAAAGCATTCTTTGAAAAAATTACTGTAAAATTATCATGGAAAGTTTAGTATCCTTAAACCCAAATAGCAGCTTCAAACATCACGATTCTGCGGGTAAAATAAAACAAAAAAATGTTCATTATGTGGAAGCTCTACTGGAAAGGTTTTACCCAAAGTCCAACAGGAAAAAACAATAAATAAGCACAAGCATTTTATTTGTGGGATAAATTTTTAAGCTTTTATAAGAAGCTCAAAATAATATTATAGAAAAGATTATATGATGGCTTAACCAAAATTATATATTATAATATGACAAATAGAAATTTGCTAAAGAAGAGATAATCCACCTCAAATAGTAAGTACCAACCCAAACAAAAACTATTTTAAGTCCATAGAAAATTATCTTTCAGACTTTAACTGAGGCAAACAAGTTGTTTTCCCCAAAACAGACCCACATAATAATATCACAGTAAATCCAGATTAAACAGAATACTGCAAGCCACACATGCATCTGCAGCCTAAGCTGTCGAAGGGGTCTAAATTATCAGAATGCTTCACACACAACTCTTAGTTCCATTTTGCTTCATAATAAGGACAACATTGTCTGAACAAATGAAGTACAGGACAAATGAGAATGAAAAACAAAAATTATGTTTTTTAAAAAATACAATAACTATAAAACAAATCATTAACAAAAATAATAATTATGCCTATTTTGTTTCTAATTTAGTAGTTTTTTCCCATGAGCAAAATCAAATCTTGGAGTTTTTAAAATTATATTTGAACATTAAAGTCATTCAAGAAACACATGAATTTCTTAGAGGCCCTCCTGTCATCCTTTTAAAGTTTTAATAAACTTCTGTATGGAAGTTAGGTGATTTGAGTGTAAGTGATTCACTTACCTCATTGATGATATTGACAATTTTTAAGATTTTGAAATATGCCTTTAAAATTTTAATATATTCTTTCTCATGAAAAAAGTCATACTAAAACAACACAGTAGCTACATATGCAAAATGGTGATATGTGTTAAAATTAGATGCTGGGTACATGAATATCTGTTGTTATTTTCAAGTGTATTAAAATTAAGGATAAAATTGAAATAAGTAAGAAAATACAATCATGGTAAATAAAAAATTGAAATCATTCAAATATTTGTGATGCCCTATTTGTCCTTAAATGACCTTTAACGCTCTTAAGGATTTAAATGAATTATATTACATTTGTAGACTTTTTTTTTTTAGCTGTCCTCTCGCACCTGCTACATTTGAATGATAGAGTTTTATCTGTAAAGAGCAGTGGGAAGGTGCATTTTGGGTACAAGTAGAAAGGAGAAAATGAATATTCCTAAAAGAGACAATGTCATACTTTTCAAACTAAATGCGGGTAAAACAAGAATGTCATTTGAGATTGTATCCTTTATTCTATGCTGAATTTAGAATTTTTTTTTATAGAAGTGCTATTTTCTTCAAACATTTAGTCAGAAACACACTTTGTGTCATCTAACTTCCATAAAGTAGAAATAGTAAAGGAAATACTTAAACTAGTGAAATAAGTTGAACCATATACAAATTTGTCCCTTGTATTTGGAGTGGGTCACTTATAAAAAGATGTGAGTTTTACTCTCTCAAAAAAATAAAATGGCATATTCTTAAATTACCTTTAGTTATGTTCACATTTATTAAACATTAAATCAGTTTCTTGAATTTTTCAATTTTGCTTATTCAGCCCCCCATTTTACTAACTCCTGAACTCTCTTAATTGAAAACATAATCAATAACATCAGCTACTGCAAACACAAATTGCTAACATATAGAAATCTCTGACTCAAATAAATTTCTCTTTTCGATCCAAGGTTTTGCTCATCTTCGAATCATCTATATTTTCAATAACTACACGATAATGGGAAGGTGGTGATTCTCAACTCTAGTGTGCATCGACAGATTATTGGGCATTGATTATTAATTAGGTTGTGATAGTGGAATTTTTATTTCTAATTTCATCTCACACTTTTGATTTTAACTCTTTGCGTTTCCTTTGGAAGCTATACTTTTAGTAACCTTACATTACTTTTAACCCATTTCCCAATAAAATGTTAAGTACCACAGAAATATATACAGAAATACTTAATACCAGACTTCAATAAGTGTTAGCCTTACTCTAAAGAAAAAAGTTAGTTTACTTCCTCTTACCCAAAACTCTTGTGTTGGTTTCCTCTTTGTGTAGAGTTGGGCTTTAGCTGAGTAGTGAGATAGAGTTCTACAAGGATATATATGAGAGATGGGAGGGGCTGCTCAAAAGTGCTTTGCAGTAGACGTAAAGAATTAAATCCATACTGGAGTCTTACTATTCACTAAACATGGTTCACAGAGTAGCTACATCAGCATCATTTGAGAACTCGTTAGAAATGCAGAATCCTGGGTTCCATCACAAACCTATTGAAATCAGAATTCACATTTTAAGAAGATCTGTAGGCGATGTGTATGTACATTAACATTTGGAAAGTGCTAGACTTGAAAAAGTCCAGAGTGCTTATCCTATAGTTTTGGTTGCTTAGTATTTCAACATGAGTGGAGAGAAGCAAGTGGAAAAAAGTAATTTCAGGTCATTTACAGTTCTGGAGTTTTTATGAAGACCTCAAACAGGAAACAGTATTCCCAAGGCAAGGGTTTTAACACGACATTTAAAAATTGGGCCATTGAAAACAGAGGCTCATAGAAATGAGAGTTTACCTTCAGAATTTAGTTGGTCTTTGCACTTCATTCTGGACAATTTTCTCTTTATTTTTGAGGTCTTCAGGCTTCCTGGTAAGATCTGTGAATAGATTTCAAAGGCTGATAAACCTACTGGATATATAAAGTGAACAGACAGTATATGTCATTTTTCTGACAATAGGAAGTTTGAGCATTCATCAAATTCTCAAAAGATCTCCTGTTTAAGAACCATTATCTTTCTCCACAATTATATTTCATTGCATCAGTTCTCTGATGACAAATTTTACTTTCTTTACATCCACTTGCAAACCTTACCTCTTTTAATGCATAGTTTTTGTTCCTCTTATTTAATTATCTGCAGCATGATGTCAGGACTTTTTTTTTTTTGAGACAGGATTTTACTATGCAGTTCAGGCTGACCTTGGACTCACTTTGTAGCCCAGGCTGGCCTCGAACTCACAGTGACCCTCCTGCCTCAGCCTTGGGAGTGCTAGGACTACAGGCATGAGCCTAATCCTGGCTAGGACCTTTAAAAAAAACTTTGAACTCATGTTTTGTCTTTCAGTCAGTTGTTTTTATAAACAAAATATGTTAGTCATGAAACTATTTCTCAAAGGCAGAAATATTTAAAGATCAACTTAAACTAATGAAAGATTTTTGGAAAGCTGTTCCTTATGTATACGTGAGAAAAGAGTTAGAAAAGACAATCAGTAGGGAAAATATTGGTCTTTTCTAGTTGTATCAAGGAAGTCATTTATAAGAGTTTTAAGTAGCACTCTAAATTCTAGCCATCCATTCTTTATTCAAAAGAAATTGAACTAATTCTCTTAATGAATAGATTTATTAGAGAAATAAAGAAAAACAAAAATGATGGATTCTACTTTGAAGCATATTGAATAATGTAATGGTCAGCTGTTTCCATCAGGAAAAGAAAATACTAGTATATCCTGTCTAAAGGAACTCTTGTCATTGACTTAGCATAATAAAATAAGACTGCAATAGTATGATTCTAGAATGGGACAAAATATATCTGCCATTCTCTTATTCTGCATTGTGGGTGGTACAATAGATACTACATTATGGTTTAGCATGACGTATTTCTCCTTTTTATTTCCTACTCTGTCACTACCTTGGATAAACCCTCAACATTTTTTGTCCTTTCCTTTTACATGAAAAAAATGAGGAAAATATCACAATGCCTACTTTATGTGACTTTATATAAATTAAATGAAATAATGTGTATAAATTGGATAGTAGTCTTTAAGGTAAACAATTTATGTCCAAAGGGGGCAGGGGAGAGGGAGGGAGGGAAGGAGAGAGAGAGAGAGAGAGACAGAGAGAGAGAGAGAGACAGAGACAGAGAGAGAGACAGAGAGACAGAGAGACAGAGAGAGAGACAGAGAGAGAAGAGAGAAGAGAAAAGGGAGAGGAGAGGTTCCATTTCCTTTCTTTTATAATGGTGCTGCTGCACACGGTGTGTTCAGTACAGTATAGAACACATCAAAGACCTTCAGATGTCTTTGGGCTGTTGGTTTTAAGGCTAAAAATGCCAGAGGTGTTTGGAACCACATCAAGGATTCCATTCCATTCCCACTCCTCATGCAGTGAAAGACTAGTTTAAAAGGCCATGCCAATATGCATGTTGGATACAAGAAAAAACAAGTCCATAAGCCGAGAAAAACTGGTGCATTCCTTGAATCCCTGTCCAGCTATAGGAAGAAAGCTAAGATCTAAGCAGATGTCCAACCGATACTCAATTCTGCCCCCCACCCCATGTGTGTGTGGGGGGTGTATATGTGTGTGTATGGGTATATAAAAGAAAAATGCAGATTATCTTTATGGCCACTATTTCTCCTTTATGAAGCCATCTGAAATGAGAGCTGGCTGTTTTAAGAGACAGTATCCTGAGCCAGGGAGTATTTTTGTTGTTAGGAAGTTCTATGATGGCTTCCTTTCCCCTCCGTGGGCTATTTTGTAAATCGTTCCTATCTGCCACTTGCAGGAATACATTCTTACAGCCAGACTTTACTACCAGTGAAGCTTTCCCAGACACCATCCTTGTCTCCTTCTCCCCTGCTCAGTTGCTTTGCCTCCTATTTCCTATGTTAAAACCAAAGCAAAAATCCACAACTCTAACACTTTCATTGCATTTCCTCTAGTAGTTTTTCAGCAACAAGGCTTGCTTTTCTGCATTTTGCCAGCCCAGCCCATTTCTAAATAGGTCCTCAATAAATGCAGAAATAACAATAACCCTGATCCAACATTTTCACTCTCAAACTTGGTAGCCAGCTGTTAGTTGTTCCATGAAAAAAGTTGAGAGAGACAGAAGTTCAAGAAATTTCAGGTTTAAGTTTAGTTTTTAAAACTACAGGATGCCTCAGAGACATTACTATTTTCATGTGCATTGTTATTCCCAACCTTTTTTTTTTTCTAACTAGCAAATTCACTTTTTTTTTCTTCTTTTGGAGTTCAGCAAAGGACAGTTTGAAAAACTCAAAACTCAGCCCAAATGCAAACAAAAGCAACTCACAGATCAGCAATGGTTCTTCAATGCTTTCTACATTACAGAGGGTAATGACCTTTCAACAAGACAGAAATCTCTGTAACTAGAAGATCCACAGGAACCAGATAGTCAACAATATTTGAGTCAATGAAATCCCAGCACAATGGAAACAATTTAGACATCTTCTTGGAATGCATTGTAGCAGGATTTCACCTGGGTTGGTTATGAATCTGACTAATGTTGTTTAACCCACAGTAAGGCAGCACAAAGGGCAAAAGAAGAAAATATTTGGCAAACAATAGTGACAGTGTAGCAAACAGTAATTACTACTGCTCTCTCTAGCCATCCCAGGAAGATAATTTGAGGATGGATACCTCATAAGAAATGTGTTTATATGAAACAAATCCTTGCAGGTGGTGACCTTTTAATACCAGGTTTTGCTCCTGCTTTTTTTCTGACTTTCTTGACTGTCCCGCCTTCCTTCTATTTCATCTCTCCTCTTATAGTTTCCAGAACACTGTTTTTTATTCCTCCCTTTTGTTACATCAAGGCCAGTAGATGATGCTGAAACAACTCATACAGTGTTAGTTTGATCAAAGATTATATTTTAAATATATCACACTAGTTTGGTATGAATAATGACCACCGAGGTCTGAGGTTTAGAAAGCTCAGTGCACGGTTAATTCATTTAATTCTGACTCAAAGGACAGGAAGTATACTTCTGGACAGGAGCCAGGGAGGGAAGAGGAACATTATAGGACTGCCACTAGTATACTATAGTATGACTAGCATAGAACTATGTCAGTATTCTATAAACCTAGTTATTAGTGCATGCCAGATAGATGCATATCAGCCTTGCATTCAGTGACTTTTCATACATGTAGACCATTTTGCTAGACCTTGAAGGTAGGGCTAGCATTTGTATTCCAGTATAAAATGAATTTCCTAATATTTTTGAGCACCAAATGATCAAGAAGTGAATTAAGATGAAGCCTTAATTATTTCTATTCATCTAATTTAAATATCAACCATAGTCTATAATTAAAATTTAGGCAATGGGTAAGAAGAAAAAATAGGGAAAAGGAAGTTAAGCTTGGGCATGGGAGTAAAACAAAGATCCATTTAAAAGGACGTGCAAAAATTGTGTGATGTCATGTAGTACTCTAATTTCTCACTGTGTTTTGAAGACACTTTCTAGGTTTTGGAAACATCTTTGCTAAAAGCGTTTTCTTAGCAATTTTGCATTGCTAAGAATTAGTTAATACAACCAATTAATACAACCAGGGGAATCATGGGAAAACTATGTTTGAAACACATCTTTAATTTTAAAAATAATAATTATGATGCAGGAAAGTTTCTTTTGTAATGAGAATAATACAGGGAATGAATTTGTATCCTATTTGCTCTGAAGTAATGAAAACATAATATTGCTTACATAGAACACAGATATTTGAAGATCTGTTTCTATCATCTGAAATGTGCTTTTAAACTTCAACCTGCTTTCTTTCAGGTTTGAAGGGAAACTTGATCACTGTGTTTCTTTTTCCGGAGAGGATTTAAGCTCCTTTCACATATAACCCTCAGGAAAATGTTCATAAACCAAGATCTCATACATTGAAGTAATAATCCTCTTTAAAGTGAGAAAATAAAAGTTTCACTAGGTTAAGTAGCTGACAAAAATGATACACAGGCAGTTATAAAATCACTGTATGAATCCAGCTCATGTAACTACAAGTTCAAGGAACTGCTTGATAAGTTGATCTTTACTAATAAATTAATCAAATTTCCTTCAAGTCTCTTAAATACATACTTAGTTCCATTTTACATCACGACTACTTGAATAAATTGCACAAAGGGATGAAGATGTGCAGTAAGTAATACACACACAATTTACTATATAACTATTATATTACAAGCCACTGTTTACTCAAGCAAGCTCTGAAATTGAAATGGGTCCTAATAAATATATCAGAAGTCAAATCCTTTTTAAAAGGCTAGTATTATTCACTATTTGTTGTATTCTGAACATAGAATAATTTATTATCTTATGTAAGTTTGAAGCAATCTAAGCCTTCTCATCCAAAACGATACAATTCACAAAGAAATGTACACACAGTCCAATGCAACATGCATTCCACTTCGTTATCGTGCTCTGACTTTTCTTAAGAACCAGTTCTAAATTTACAAATAGGTTCGTGTGAATATGATGGATGTCTACAGAACAAAATTATCCTCCTTTTTCTCTGACAGATTTTTTTTTCCTACCCCTTTTTCCTTACGGACCACTTTAGATAATTTCCTTAAATGGAATGAGGAGCCAAACATAAGGAAATAAAACCATGATGTAGAAGGAAAAAGAAAATGAAAAATTTTTTGAGAATGGGCAATATAGATAAAACTATTTCTATGTAAGTATGTACAGTTTGCATTACCAGTCATACAGGTTGTATACCATTCATACAGTTTGTACTCAGATATAAAAAGATGCAAGAAGATAGTAAGTTTTCTTAATGAATGATCGGTTGATATTTATGAAATAAGAAACAGCACAAATTTATTCTCTAAATCTCAGAATCCTTGAAACTTGGGAAAGAACAACAAAAAAGCTATTTGTAGATAAAGTCAGGAATGAAAATAAAAATGTGATGATAATTATACATAAAACTATCTAGTATTTAAAGAATGATAAGTGATTACCATAATTTATTAACTCTTCTGAAATGTTGATTGTCTCAGAGGTGTCATTTTGACTACTACCTCACTATCATATAAGGGGATAAGTATTTATTAATGGATTTTAGTTAACAGAATGCTCTGTAAGTGTATTTTCGTAGAATGTTAAATAAACAACTATTATTGTACTTTTAAAAAATAGATGGCATAAGACCCTTTCCTACTATTTGAAAGCAATAAGCGAGAAAATAGGAACAGCTCTTTTGAAAAATGAGACACTATAGTAGCCATTGCTCATTTCCTGTTATCCAACTTGAAGACCTGTAATGCTATTCTCTTTTATCTGGTTTTATACTACTTTGTTTTGTTTGAGTTTATTGTCTGTAAATGTAAGAACAACCATTTTG
>RJWT010016094.1:0-20052 GCA_004365215.1 Cuniculus paca | reverse complement strand
TGATTTTACTCTATTCTGTGTTGTTTGATTGTAATATGTCTGAAGGTGTAGGCAACTATTCTGAAGATAACAAGAAGCATTATGGTAGCCACTGCTGTTTTACTAGTATCTTGAAGTTCTGTTTTGCTTACATTGTTCTGCTTTTGTTTTGTTTTGTTTTTCCTGGTTTTATTTTGTTCTGTTTGTTTTATTTTATTTATCCCTGATGGTATGGGCAGTTATATTGCAGATAACAAGGGGCATTATGGTAGCCATTATTGATTGCCTTTTACCCTGTTTAGAAGTCATGTACCATGTTCATTGTTTTGTTGTGATTGACTCTACTCTGTTTTATTTTATTTGGTTGTATTCTTTTCAAAATTAAAACAAAAAAAAAAAAGAAAAGAAAAAGAAAATTTAAAAACCAAAGAAGCACCACCATCCATAACCTACCTGTGCTGGGAGGTCTTTCTGTGACCCAGAAAGCAAAAGTTACTTGGACAGGGAATTCAGGAACAAATAATAAAAGAATTAATTTATTTCCTTAATAAATATTTATGGTCACTTAATTTATGTTGCTCTGCCCACCTGCTAAGTCTGTGATCTCATTTAAGTTCTTTCTCAGTAAAACTGGGATAAGGAAATTTGTTCAGGGATTAAATGAATAAGAATACATGTAAGGTCTTATGAAGCAATATGGAAAGAGAATGCTGAGAAGAGAAACATAACCAGGCAGAGGAGAAAATTTGCAGAGAACAGGTGGGTTCAGCTAGGGAGCACAAAGAATATGGAGAAACAGGGACTTTGGGAGCCAACTGAGGCAAGAATACTCAGGACAAGTTGTGGTTGTCATGTCCTTTTTAAAGTCACTCCAGCTTTTTGAACAATTCATTTATCACTTACCAGCTGCTTCTGTTTCTCTTACAGTGGACCAGAGAGTATACAATCTAGGCAGCAGACACCAGCATCAAGAGGACCCATATGGCCTCTAGGCTGAGGACCCCACCCCTAGGCTGAAGAGCCCACCCCTCGAAAGGCCTCAGATGCAGGGAAATGGCAGGGAACTTGGGGTCTCAAAGAGTAGAGTTTGAGGCAACCCTTTTAGAAGCAGAGGTCACACAGGGAGTGGGCCATTTATACCCATTCTTCCCATTGTGGGTGAAAAAAGGGAGTTAGAGGAAAAGCTAGAACCAAACTTTTTAAGAATATAGGATTAAGTTCCATTTAATTTTTGGTGTAGATCTCAAAGGAGTCAAATCAGTTGACTTCTGCTGGGTTTCTTGATTCTCTGTCAATCCCATGAGAAGCTATAGTACCATCCTGCAGAAGTTCCAGGACCTTCCAGAACCTGCAGAACCTATAAGGGCCCCTGAGGTAAGTGGAAAAACTAGGCATCTCAAAATATCTCAAGATTCAGACAGCACCACTTCACTTCTACTGCCCACACAGAACCTGACCTTCCACTGCCCATGGCCCTCACCCAGAAGGGCTGACTCACACTAAGGAACCCGCTTCTTTCTTAGGATAGCTGTGCCCTTGGCTTAGTGACAGCCATCAGAAATAAACAGCCTCCAGTGAAGCCGCGCTACCCTGGAGAAAGTGTAATATTTCCACCCGGGACTTCCCCCAGCTCTCCCTGTCTAAGCAGCAGGGACTTGGGGCAGCCAAGGGAGGCACAGGAAAGATGTTTAGATCCCAAGGTGGCGGGACGGTTAGAGTGTTGTACTTACTGTTAGTCTCAGAGGGGGAAGACAGCACAAGACAGCCCTCGTGCCTGCGGCAATCTTGATAAGGTGGCAAGTACTGTGCAGGGCCTCTCGAGGTTGCCTGGCCTCCCATGCTCTGGGGGGACAAACAAGCCAAACACTGTCATCACCGGAGCTCCAAGCACACTTCATTGCAGCAGCAGAATTCGATCACACTTTCTACGCCAGCTTTGGACTTCATTTGTAATTGTCGCCTCTTTTTTCGTTTTTCATAACTCAATTGAATGAACCTGAAAGACGTGCAGAACAAAGTTTTCACCAGTAGATCTCCAGAAACAGATCTAGAGATGAGGAATCCCATGCAGCGCTCCTTTCACTGGCTGTGTCTGGAGTGCCTTCTGTACCGCGCTTGGTGGTAGGGAGTACTCACGTTTAACTTTTGTATGCAACGAGTAGGACTTGGGAACAGCACATGCCGTATTTTCCATGAAGTTATAGTATTTGGACATCACAGCGGGGTACGCTGGAGCTGACTGCAGCCCAGAAGAGACTGACTCCTGGGGCGGAAAGGGTTGACACTGGCTTCATTGGTGGGAAACTGCCTTAAACCTCCGTTCTTGGGTCATTTTTGTTAACGAAGTATAAGATGATGACTGAGATCTGGCCTTATAATTTCCTCAAATGCCATAGATGGAAACCCCCCTTCCAATAACCATTTATCTTTCTCCTTTCTTTTGTTTTAAAAGTTTCTCACAATGCTGTGTCTAAACTAAGAGAACTAAACTCTGTAAGAGAAATGCTGGCCGTTGGACCAGCTACACCACAAAGGTTGGTGACTCAGTACTTCTTTTTCACTGCAATTGGAAATCCCAAGTCAAGGTCATAAGAGTGCTTTAAAGGATAAGATTCAGACCCAAATTAGTGTTATAGTTAGTTATAATAATTAATACAGGATTAGTAGGAAAAATGGCTGAAATGGATATTCCCAAACTCTTGGTTCTTTTCACCAAAAGGCCTATATCTTCTTTCACTGGTAAAATTAAACAACTGTCTTAGAGAGTTTGTTGATTAGAAAATCTCAGAGTTAAAAGACATTTCCAACTGGAGCCTTAGGGTGCCTGAGATATGTCCCAGAGGCTGCTGGGAATAGGTTCCTCCAATCTCACACCTGCCTCACTCAACCAGAGAAGACCCATGGTCTTCACATCCATTACTTTTTCTTTCTCAAAGAATCTCATTTGAAGAGAAGCAGAGAGACAGAGAGAGAGAGACAGACAGACAGACAAATAGACACAGATACAGAGAGAAACACAGAAAGAGACATGGAGAGACATAGAGACCGAGAGACAGAAAGAGAGAGAGAGAATAAAAAGGCCAAGCCACACACTCAATGGAAGACTACCACGTATGGTGAGGCACACCTGCAATCTCAGCTCTCTGGGAGGCTGAGGCAGGAGGATTACAAAATTGAACATACCCTGGGTAATTTGGAGATATAGCAAGACACTGTATGTGAAGCCCTGGGTTCATTCCCCAAGACAAAAAACAAAATAAAAACAAGTAAAAAACAGAGAGAGAGAGAGAGGACAAAGGCCCAGGAAGGCCACAAGCCTTACCAGACTCACACATCTTCACACAGCCAGTTCTTCAGTGGAGAGCAGGTGAACTTCCTGCAGGGCAGTTTCCACTACACTCAAGCTTGCTGCTGTTTGATAACAGATGCCAAGGCCCTTGATTTCCCTCATATATTTTAAGGGACTGATTTTCACTTACCTTTTATTTAGTAATTTTGAAATAGAACTTCTACTGGGTCTCCACTGTTTTTGCTTTATTTAATAGTCTTGAGGGAGAAAGTCCTAGATAAATGTTTTTATCTAGCCAAAGATGAAGATCATCTTATTAAGTTGACACTTAGGTGCTGTAATGAGCCCCATTTGTTACACCCGGAAATCTCCTTTGGGGGGGAGGGGGTAGAAGCAGGCAGCTTGAGAGAGACAGCTTCAGCTTGCAATGATACACACCTCCCCACCCCCCCACCCCCCACCCCCGAGAAAAGGAAAACATGAGAAGATAACCTTTATAGGTGGGAAGAGGAGGCAAATGCATGGGCTAAACCAAGCTATTTAATGGCAGTGTTTCATTGAAACAAAGTATTTCCTTCTCAATATTACCTTAGCAGTCACCGTTTCCATTAATGCCTAGCTTTCTTTTCCTGTCAGCATAAATTATTTTAACTTCCTAGGTAAAATGTGCATGATATCCTCACAAATGTACGTGGTCAAGAGATTTCACTGATGTAAGCCTGCCCTTGTGATTCCCCCACTTCCTCCCACAGTGCTTACACTTGGTGCCTGGCAACCCCGTGCCTGACACCATAGCACTCAGGGTCAGACAAGAGGTGATAGCCCCGGGGGAATCCCCATCAAAAGGGCAGATCTGCAGAGGACCATTATCAGATGAGGTTGAAGGGTATGAGGTGACTCAGTCACTGTGAAAAGACATTATTCATCTAGAACCGCACTTCCCTTTATCAGCAAGCGTGCCCTTGAAATGCTGTGTCTAAACCAGGGCCTGCACACCAGTTCATCGGTTAAATGGGTTGGAAGATCTTGCTATTCCAATGATTTCTATAAAGCATCCTTTATCTATCAAGACTTCATTTTTTATTCATTCTTTCAACAGACACAAATTTATTCAGGACTTTGAGCAGGATACTGGTTCAGGCATTGGAAATATGGAGAAATAAGATGTGTTCCAGTGATTTGTGAAATTCAGATTATTACACAACCACTACTAAAGAGAAATAAGGGGTACTACTTTATCTTTTACTACTCTGGATCTTGAGAAATAGTTGCCTACTTCAAATTAGTGACTAGAATTAAGTTCATGGTTTAGCTTCCCCACAACCCTGTCTCTCACATGAGCTCATTCTTTACGGTAGGATCTTCCACGTCTTCCCTTCAATGTTTAGATTTTAGCTTTGCTTTGATCCAAGCTTTCTATTGTAGTCTGTTTGAAGTACAGTATGATCAAATGCTTTGGGGGAAAATAACTCTTTGAAAAGAAAGTAGGAAATAAGAGCATCTGGTTTGTGGAAAAGGTCATTAGAGATGTCTCATTAGCAAATATGTCTCTGTTTATGCTCAGGTATCTGAAAGAGTGAAGAGAGAACAATTAGTAGTAGGAAAGTGGTATGATCAAGGGCTGTTGATATCCAGCTGCTGCTATTGTGGATGTCTTATCTATCAGCAGCAGAAACCAATCCCTACATAGCTTTTTGTGGTGCCATCCTTTGAGAAGACAAAGCAGTCACATAGTGCAAGTTGATTACATCACATTCCTTTCACCCTATGGTGAGAACAGGGGCAGTAATTTGTTCATACTGAGATAGATGAGTATATGTTCCAGGTGAGGGTGTGCTTTCTTACCCATGATGCCTTGGCCAGACCCAACTGTCATCAGAGAGCTTCTAGAGCTTCCGGCTTGTGGACACAACACACAACATTACTTCAGACCTAAAGACCACTTTAAGGCAAAAGAGGCATAACAATGACCTGTACCTTCAAGATCCAGGTTAATTTTCATACATAGCACAGTGATGAAGGCCTCTAAAAGGCTCACCTAAAATACCAGCTTAGGGATAAAGTCAGCAGTCAAGATGTACAATATACTTTAAGCCTCTTGATTACATGAGAGTAGTGACCTCTTCTCTCATTACTCCCATTAACCCACTTTGGAGATTTGTGTTTCCTTTTCCTCAAAGGAAACACAAGACTGTCAGTACCTCATCTGGATGTCCTCAGGACTTACTGTGCCTCTCCCTGCAGGACCTGCTGCTGGTCTTCGGAGCATATGTGGCCTGTGCACTGGCAGGCTAGAGGATCTGAGAGATGGACGCACCTGAGAACAGCTCTTGAGAAAGTACACCAAGAGGTATCATTGGAGAAGGGACTTGGAGGACACTAATGGGGAAACCTGACCATGACTGATGCACAGGAAAGGCCTCCCTGAGACCTGAAGGATGAGTAGGAGTCAGTGACACGTGGGGAAAGAAGAACCCTGACAGGCACAGAGGTAAAATAGCCATCGTGGACCATACAAGGAAATGGTAGCAACAGATAGTGGAAGACAGCAGCAAGAGGAAACAGGTGGGCATCATGCTGTGAAAGGTTTTGGGGGTCTTTGACTTCGAACTTTATTTCTTAAGAAAGGTAGAAATGCACTAAAGTGTTTTTAGCAGAAAATGACATAACTCGATTTGTAGGTTGGGAGGTAACTTCGACTCTGTTATGGAGAGCAGTTTTGAAGGAATAAGACTGGAGACAAGGAGACTAGGATCTCCGCTGGGCATTTGGAGGCCTGTGTCTGTTGCTGAAGGTACCATGTGCCCAGCGATCTAGCAGTTAAGCCTGGTAGAGAGTGAATGAGATATTTCAAAGGGAAGTAAATGAGAACAGCAGAGAGCTGAGGCCTAAATTCCGATGGCCACAAACTTTGAAGTAAAACATAGAGGCTGAGGAGACTACAAAGACTGAGAAAGAATAGCTAGAGGGGCTGAAGAAAAGCTAGAAAAGGATGGTCTCTTGGGAGCCCTGAGTAGGCAAGGAATGGTCATCAAGGATAAGTAATAGAAGTCTCACCCTCTGCTCTTGGCAGAGTCAAATAACATAGCTTTTTGGAAAAACAGCTGGTACCACACACATCAAGAACTGTAACCCAAGCCCTGGGAATTTATTCAGAAGAAATATTTGAGCCGAGAAAAAACTATTTATATAACTGTGATAATATTACTCATAACTTCTAAAGGAAACTATAAGTAAAAAAAATCTTTAATGTCTCAGCTAGACAATTGGCTAAGTAAACTAAAAGTCATTAAGGAAATCTTTGCAATATTAAAAATTATACTTACACTATCATGAAGTAATGTTTCAAAAAGTACATAAAAATAACATCAGGTAAGAGAACAAAATATATATGTTGCAACTTATAAGATGATTTTGTGGAAGTACTTATTGCTTTCTTGACCAAAGAGGATCAGATAAGCTTAATATATATTTAATGATCATCCAAAGAGGATAGATGCCCAGGTATTCCTTTGTTTTACTTGGAAGCCATGAAAATAAAAGGATATTAAGTTAAATGCAGCATGACATTTACTGGAAATGTGGACTTCTCGAAACTCATAGATTCTACACACTCTACTAGAATCTAATCTTAATTCTACTAAGAATTAAGTTGTTTCAGTACTGGTGATTTAACCCAAGGCCTTTGTGCTGAGCTATATCCATAGCCCTTTTATTTTTTTATGTTGAGACAGAGTTTTGCTAAATTGCTAGACTGCCCAGGCTGGGCTTGAACTTGTGATCCTCCTCCTCAGCCAAGCAGAGTGCTTGAATTACAGGTGTGCACCACTACACCTGACTGACAATTAATATCTTTGAATGTTAACACATGTCAAGCACGATGCCAATCACTCCCATATGACAGTTTAGATAAATTCAAGAAGCATAAGGATGCACCCTACCCCATATCATCAGGTCCATCCTCAGGTGAACAAGCATCAAACTTCACAGGGTCTCTTCTTGCTTCATTCTCCTTTTCTCATTGGGGAATTAAGAGAGTTTCAGTGACCATCAGAATAACTGGAACAAATCTGCTCCATCCTTGAGAAAATATTGCTCACTCTTTCTTGCTTGCTTGCTTGCTTTCTTGCTTTCTTTCCTTTTTTCTCAACTTACTTAAATTTCTCAGTCAAAGTTGTATTGCTATCTCTCCCTTTTACAATTAAACACCACCTCTCTGCTCTGCCATCACAGTTCTGAAATTCATCCATGAATGAGCCCACAGCTGAAACTCTGTTGTGCATTGTCCCTTTATTTTAGTGTTTAATCTTCTTTTTATCCTGCCAGTGTACTGCAATCTGGTAGAAATGCCAGCGCACTCCCTTTGAGTTGACTAGTAACAAGGATTTCATTTCATCCCTTGATAATTGCATCCTGCATTTATTCACTCTTCTAATAACTCTATTAGAATGTTTATAAGATGACGTGCTTTTAATTGTTTCCCTTGTCCCAAAGATACAGAGAGTAAGTTTCTCTAATGGGCTCTGTAATGTCCATCCTTTATTTTTATTGCTAATGGACTCTCCAGTAATATAAAATGACTGATGAGTGCAGTCAGAGAAAAGCAGAAAAATCAATACTTGTCCAGACTCCATATTAGTTAAAAGCAGGTGAAGGGCTGAGGCTGGCAGACAACAGGATTTCCTCTGCCTCCCAAGTATTGGAAAAGGGGGGAAATTGTCACAGATAGGCTGTGAAGCCTTCTACGAGGAGACTTTTCTTTATAAACCCAAAATGTTGGAACAAGAGAGTACTGACAGTTTGCGAACTTCTTAGAAATCTCTTAGAAGTGTCTCCAGTAGAGGGCAGTGGTACATGCACACATTCCCCCAGGTCCTACCAAATTAGTGCTACCTCTCCTTGGCATCTCTCCTTACCTTCCAATACAAGACCATACAGAGACTCAGGCACAATCAAATTAGAAAGCACACCTTTATTCAGATGTGGCTGTTGCCAGTGAAGCCTCAGCAGCCACAGGTTCATATTTGGTAAGGTAAATTCTATGCACAGAAGCGCTAAGCACTGTATGTGTATCATCTCATTTAGTCTTGACAACAGCCCTATGATGCAAATACTATTATTACCACCATCCTCCTCATTTATAGATAAGAAAAATGAGGTTCTCTTGCCCATCTACACCCAAAGAGTAGCTAGTAGAATTGAGACTGGAATAGGATCTGTTTTACACCCAAGAACTTAGCTGCATGCTAACAGTCACAGACCAAACTACCCATTCCATCCATGTGTACCATTCATTATTTTACCCTGTGACATTTCTAGACAGCAGGGACCCTAAGGTGTTCACCCTCCCATCATCACTCATTCTCATCTTTATTCTTCTGTCTGTCTCTGCCTTATTGCCATCGTTAAAACCATAGAGACATTCACACTTCAATGTGTCTACATGACAGATTTTTGACTATCTCTATTACTAGCAAGGCTTATGTATCAATTATCTAATATAGCGCTATGCCTTTAGGAAATACCTGATGGCAACTGAGATAACTGTGGACAGATGCAGGACATACTTTTGTCCTTTAAAGAGTTAGAGAACACAGTAACAATCCCGGGAAATGAAAGAGAATTCAATGATGATTTCTCAAATAGTCCTACAACTGATTTCCAATGAGTTTTAAGAGCTCTCTGGTAGAAATTTTTTGTTTTTATTGTATCTCATGACAAATCAAAATAAGCACAGCATCTAAGTGCTTGATTCTGGCATGGAATTGCTTGGGTTTGCATCCTGGGTTTGTTGTTTATTCACTGAGTAAACTTGGAAGATCTCAGAACCTGTTTCCTCCTCTGTAATGTGGCAATTTCACAGGATTACTCGTGAGGGATATGTGAATTAAAAAACATAATGCACTTGGAGCAGTGTCTGGTGTACAGTCAGCACTTGATAACTATTATTTTTATTATTATCAAGAAATATCATGTGATTTCAAAGTTTCTGTTTTCCTGTGCATTTATAATCATGTCATCATCAAATAATATTGCACAAACTTTAAAGTCAATAGAAAAAGAAGCCTGGATATATAAATGATGTGCTCACACTGAGTTTGAATGGAGCAAATGGTGGGGAGTCTGAGTTCCAAAAGCTCAGAGTAGTAAAGAAATATTGAATTCAAAAGAAAGTGTATCATAGTGGGCAACACCATATTTCCATTGTAAGAGGCAATTTATTCTCAGCAAACCCCATCTGTCAAGATCACAATAATATTATCTTAATTGTTTCTTTATTTTTATTTTTATTTCATTAGTAAATTTCTTTTAGAATTGTATAAGAGCTTTCACCATGAAGAGTTTGTCTCCTTTTTGTTTTAGATACTGAAGTACCTAATTAAGTAACTAATTTCAAATTACCATTGAGACTCCAAGGGACCTTTTCCTTTGAAAGGATCCTTAAGTTACTCAAGTTTGGAAATACAGCATTAATTGCTATAGCCTATACCTTTGGACTTATTGATAGAACCAAAGTTCTATCAATAAACCAAGTTGCTTTCAGAAGTTATACCCATGTTTTTCTCTTCCCTGACATTCCTTCCTATTCTTAGGAAACCTGAATGATGTAGATCACTGCTAATAAACCACAGCCACTCTTACTGTCATTATTTAACTTAAAGTCATGTAATTTTTCACATTTGGAAAAGTTTCATTGCTTTGAGTAGTTTGACTTATATACTTTATATTCATTCAAATGTGCAAACTTACACAAACAGAATATAGCAGCATCATAAAACATATTCCTGAAGAGATTAAAAATGATCTATATATCCAGGATTCTTTGTGCTTTTTGTGAGGAGAACTCTGCTAAGAAAACCCCAGAAAATATGCGCACACACGTGTGCACACACACACACACACACATACACCAGCTTGAAGTGATGTAAGCATTGGAGAACAGTTTGACTAAGTAATAAGACCAAGGTCGTGGACACTTGGGGTCCTCCCTTATGCCTCACATTTTGGACCCCTGCTTGGAAAGCCCTCACGATGTGAAGGAATGGGGCCACCTCCATTTTTAATACACCCTTGTTCTTTGCTTCTCCTATCATGAACACATGCCAATCATTCTGGTCCTACAGAGAAAGAACTATATTTACAGAGGCCTTAAAGTTTTAATTAACTGGTCTAAATTGTTGAATAAATGTCTGCGTCCCTGAAGATCAAATCCCAGTTGAGTAAGAGGAAAGAAGCTACGTGTATTGACTGAGATAAATTCCTTGGAGTAATGCCTAATTAGTGGCTCTTTCTTTACCCAAGCAGCAAAAGACTATTGATATCACCATAAAATTTAAGAGTTTGCATGAAATAGTGGGAAAGATAGATGTATAACCAGCCATTTTCAAAATGATGAATGCAAGCCAGGGATAAAACTCAGATCAACCAACAACTCGAAGGAAATGGGAGTTGGGCAATCCAGTCAATCTCCATGAAGGCCCCAGCTGTGCCAAGTGTTAGCCCTTGACTCACTGCCTCTTGGGGATGGTCCAGGTGGTCCCAGGAGAAGGTGAGGGAGGGGCACACAAGGAGCTCAAAACATAGTCATATAATATTTACAGTGACTGTGACTATCCTAGTGTGTGCTGCCAAAACATCAACCTGAGTTAAACCACACCTTGTGCCCAAGCTGTGAAAGAACGACTTGGTGAAACAAAAAAGCTGAGGTAGCCCTAGGCTAAGGAGGATTATAGAAATTTGTTCATTTTCTATGAAGGTAGATGTTGGGAGATCCTTTTGACACTAGAAGTGCTGACTAGTTGATTAAAAGACAAAGAAGACCATCTCAGCATGAGAGGTATGTCAGAACCTGTTTCATTTTGAGGACAAGATTTTGGATTTTAGCTGATGTGGATAGACAGTGAATTTTAAATTACATTTGAAATGTGCAATACCAAGCGCGCACGCACACACACACACAGTGTTTCAGTGAGGGTTTCTTCTTATATTGGAAGCAAAATGGAAAACATTTGCTTTCTAGATTTTTAAAATGTATGTTCTAACTGATATCAAACCAGTTGCAAAAATAAGCATTCATTGATCGATGGAGGAGGAGAGCCAGTGTTGTTCTTGGATAATTTTAATTTGCTGTAGGCCTAAAAGAACAGCATCTCCTCCTTCCCACACCCTCTCTCTTGCCTGGAGCAGCCCTTTTAGGTGGGTGTAGAGGGAGAAGGAGAGGAAGGCTTCTGAGTGAGAAAGAAAAGCTTTCATGAATGGGAGGGTGGGTGTTCAAAAGATAAGTACTTCAGATCTGAATGATTGAAGGAAATGACTTTTCTAAATCAACCTTGCAAATAATTAAGTCAATCAGGGCACAATTCCTTTCACATGACATGGTTCACTCACCCATCAGCTCCCACGCTCCCCACGTGGACCCTACCTGATGTATGCAGTGGCCCACCCGACTTTTACACCAGTATCGGATAACAAGGAATTGGAACACAGGCACTCTCGTTAAATCTGACATGGTAAACTCAAGTTATTATTTCAAATCATTTGTCACCTGAGGGGCTTTTTTTCTTTTTTTCAGTCCAGGCAATGTTTTTATGCTTTTTAAAATTAAGTTCCCAAAGTCATGTGGATCAGTCATCTAAGCTTCTCATTTAATGGAATCTAGACATAGGAAATGGCTAAGATAGTGATCTCACAGTCAAGCAGAGTCTAACCAGAGGAAGTGAAAGGAAGTGGGTTCTCTCCTTCCCCATCTTGTCATTTCATGGGGAAGGCTCGTGAAGAATACCACTGCCACCTTCCCAGGGGCAGAGATGGGAACAGGGCTTCAGTGTGGAGCCTCTTGACTTTGTGGTTTGTTAAAGCTCCATGCCGCTAACCCCGCTCTAATCCCTTGGTTCCAGGCAGGAGTAAGGGACAGAGGAGAAAACACAGCACCAAGCAGGTTCCTCAACCTGGGTCTAAGATCCACATCTAGAGCTTCACAAACAAATCTAATTGTCTTCTGGAAAGTGGGTGGTCTTGTGCTTAAAAAACAAAAAAAGAAGAAGATGAAGTCATAGCTATCTCAAGTCCTTATCTGGATTTAGTTTTGCCAGACATTGTATAAGTGCTGATTAGCTGGTCCCTCCGTGTACACCGTGCCTTGTGGGAAGAGCAGTGAGAAGGTCCTGGGAATGGAGAGTGCTGGACCTGCACCTACTGCTGCCTCCACCCCTTTGTTCTGTGGGGTTCAAGGTGCCCAGCCCAAGCTCTCTCCTGAGAACCAAGATCTCTCCAGTAGAGGACGTATGTGTTTTGGCCTCGGTTGCTCAATGATTCCAGGCGGCAGTCACTGAAACTCTCTGCAGGTGTTCCTAGGATGGCAATTTTTTGTTTTTTTTTTTTGTTTTTGCGGCACCGGGGATTGAACTCACGACCTTGTGCTTGCCAGGCAGGCGCTTAGACCGCTGAGCTAGATCCCCGGCCCTAGGATGGCAATTTTTCAAGGAGAAAAAGGAGATGGATGGGTGATATGTCCTGTACCTCACTTAATCCTTCCCAAGGCTACCATTATTATTTTCTGGTGGAGGAAACTGAGGCTCACATAGAAGTAAGATCAACTAGGAAAAGTGGATTCAAACACAGAAAAGAAACAGAAGCTCGGCAGTACATTGAGCTCCATAGAGACAGCACCAGGGCAAGTGAGAGCCAGTCAGGCGCTGGGCAACCCTTTGCCTCCTGAGGAAAACAAGTAAACATGGGCAAAGGAGAGCTTGAGAGCCGAGAGGCAAAATGTCATCATATGCATTCTTTGTGCAGACTCACTGAATGGAGCACAAGAAGAAGCACCCAGATGCTTCCGTTAACTTCTCACAATTTTCTAAGAAGTGCTCAGAGAAGCCGGGCATGGTGACTCACGCCTGTAATCCCAACACTCAGAAGGCTGAGACAGGCGGATCGTTGTGAGTTCGAGACCAGCCTGGGCTACAGAGTGAGCTCAAGGCCAGCCTGAACGGCATAGTGAGACCCTGTCTCAAAAACACCAGGGCCAGGGTTCTAGCTCAGTGGCCTAAGTGCCTGCCTGGCAAGCACAAGGTCGTGAGTTCATTCCCTGGTGCCGCAAAAAAAAAAAAAAAAAAAAAAAAAGAAGTGCTCAGAGAGTTGAAAGACCATGTTTGCTAAAGAGAAAGGAAAATTCAAAGACATGGCAAAGGAGGACCAGGCTCATTATGCAAGAGAAATGAAAACTTATATTCCCTCTAAGGGAAAAACAAAGAAGAAGTTGAAGGGTCCCAATGCGCCCAAGAGGTCTCCTTCAGCCTTCTTCTTGTTCTGTTCTGAGTATCATCCAAAAATCAAAGGAGGACATCCTGCCCTCTCCATCGGTGATGTCGCAAAGAAACCAGGAGAAATGTGGAATGATACTGCAGCAGGTGACACGCAGCCTTACTAGAAGAAGGCTGCTAACCTGAAGGAAAAGTACAAAAGGACATCGCTCCCTACCGAGCTAAAGGAAAACCTGATGCAGTGAAAAAGGGAGTTGTCAAGGCTGAAAAAAGCAAGAAAAAGAAGGAAGAGGAGGAAGATGAGGAAGACAAAGAGGATGAAGAGGAGGAAGAACATGAGGATGAAGATGAAGATGATGATAAGTTGGTACTAGCACAATTTTTTTCTTGTCTATAAAGCATTTAAACCACCTGTACCCAACTCACTCCTTTTGAAGAAAAAAATTGAAATGTAAGGCTGTGTACAATTTGTTTTCAAACTGTACAGTGTCTTTTTTGTATAGTTAACGCACTACTGGATGTGTCTTTTAGATAGCCCTGTCCTGATGGCATTTTCAAGAGCCACAAACCTTGCCTGGTACAGTATGGGGGCTGTAAATTGGCATGGAAACTTAAAGCAAGCTCTTGCTGGTGCACAGCACAAATTAGTTGTATTTGGGGATGGTAGTTTTTCATCTTCAGTTGTCTCTGATGCAGCTTATATGAAATAATTGTTCTGTTAACTGAATACCACTCTGTAGTGGCAAAAAAAAAGTTGCAGCTGTTTTGTTGACATTCTGAAAGCTTCTAAATAATTACACTTTTTATTAGAAAAGAAAGAAAGCAAGCAAGCAAGCAAAGCTCGTCCCCCAAGATACACCCCCCCCAAAAAACCCACCTTACATTCAGGTAACTCACACCAGATCAAGAAAGTGCCAGTGAATGAAGTCTGAAGACTGGCAAATAGAAACATGTGGCCATACCCCAGAATCTCCTCCCAGTCCTTCACCCAGCAGATTCTACCCTTAGGGGAAGCTATGACTGCAATATTCCACGAACCATGGCTACCTATCTAACGTCTTTCTTCCTGACTTCTTTTCTCTTGGCTGTCTCCCTGTCGATAGGAACCTTCCCTTTTCCTCTTAATTATAGGTTATAGATAAAGCGCTCCTCACCACATGAAATCCAATCCCCAACTGATTTACTTGCCTGGCATCCAACTCTTAAGTACTCTGTGCTCCAGTCCATAAAGCCAGGACAATAACACTAACCCTCACACCCAAGGATTTTGCACTTTAACTTGTTAATGGTTTGGCAAACATTAACCCTGAGATAAAACCCTGTTTCCCTTCTGTTCCCCTCCCCACTTTTTTTAGACTCAAGCCAAAAATCCTCCTGCCTACCAGAAAGCTGGTATGTTTTTACGATGATTATAAAAATCAGCAACTCCAATGCACTAGGGAAGGAAAAAATGTGCCTCACATTTTACGCACTCAAACAGTGTAGGATTATTGAGACGCAATCATCCCCCCTGCATAAGTGATTGTCATATAGAGTTTGGATTCCTCATCAATCACACTGCCCTCTGCATTTTCAAGGCTTGGAATAATCAAATCTGGGGGGCTGCACATGCTCTTGTTGTCCAAGTTCATTTCTCAACACACTGGTTAAAGTGGATGTTTAATATGACATCCAGGTTAATGTCCGTGAACAAGTCTGAGGAGCTAATGAAGGTATTTCAGTAGATGAGGACAGGCAGTGTTCCCCTGGGACTCTCTCCTTGCACAGTTCCACTCCAGCCTAAGAAGCACACGCCTTCCCAAATTCAAGGCTGGGCTCTCTCCTAGCCCAGCAGGGGTTTTACAAGATGCAATTACAGAAAAGGTAATTAGAGAGAGACCCTCTGCTACTTTTTCTATGTATTCTTGCCCTAAAACTTAGACCCAGGCCCCCACATCAGCTGCTTTCTATATACTTAAACCTGGAAAACACAAAAGAATATAACTGCTTGGAGCGAGAAAAGCAAGCAATGGGTAGAGGTGGGAATGGCGAAGTTCAAACTAGCGGAGCCTGAATCTTGGAGATTGTTATAATCTTTTAGCACTGTTGAAACAATTAGATCACTTGATTGGCCTTAACAATCCACATCCTATAAATTAGCCCGGTGGGTGCCTCATACTGTTATGAAATGGGTTACATTGTTCCGACACCAATATCTGGCTAAAGGAGAACAGACTAATTTTAATTTTAGCTCTAAGAAATTATACTTATTCCAGTCCTTATGACAACCTCTATAATGAATATGTTGAAGTGTAGCTTTTTGTCACTAACATTTTATTTTAAAGATTACTTTTGCTTTAGGTATAACATGAATAAAACTTTTCAACAGTGCTCAGTTTCAAAAGTGGTTTTCTTCCTCAAAATTTGAAGGTAGATATTTTTGAATGGTAGATATCATTCAAAATAGTTTTTTTTCCAAACACCATTTTTGCAAGTTGCAGTACTGCTACTTCTGAGATGCAAATATTCACACAGCATAACATACCATGCTAGCTACCACCATACCGCTGAGAAAAATAGAAAACATTTCCTGATTCCTTAGGATTCTTTTGAATTATAGAACCAAATTGACAAATATATGTGACATATATGACATATGTCAATCACTGAACCCAAAAGATTAAAAACATATGTCAAATTCATCATTAATCCTTACCTATCCCAAAGCAGGTAGAAGACACAAAGAGAAATGCACAGAAAAGAGAAGAGAAGAGATAAAGATAGCACAAGGAGGGGAAGAAAAATTCAAGCGCTAGGGCAGAAGGGCAGTACTATTGCTGAAAGAAACCAGGTTTCAGTGGGAACCGTCCTCCAGAACATCTCCAGGTGAACTACAGCAGCAATGTTTTGCACAGATAGGACCAGAGAGGGATGCTTTTGTCACAGTCAGTCCCAAGATCAAGTGTACTATGTGTCAGCCCTCCAAGTTTACTGCTTCCATCATTATAACCAACTTTTGAGGTTAAAGCACATTTTCAGGTGGAAAATTAAGGTTCAGTACCTTGCCCAAGGTCTTGCTGCAATAAATGGCAGAGCCAGGAATAGAACCCAGCAGATAGGCTTCGAACGTCCATGGATGTGACACCAAGCCTTCTTGCATCCCACACTTTCTCAAGCTTAGCTACGTCAGTGTTACTGTGCCACACCAGTCACCTGTGAAGCTCTGCCTCTATTCTACAGACACTTTTCTGCTCAGCCATTGGCTACTGCTTTAGGAAGAGTCCTCACACTTCTACCACCTTCCTTTGACTCTTTGGTAGTGGGAATTTCCCCTTTCTTTTTTTAAAAATTTTATTTTAGAGAGAATAAAACCAAGCAAAACAAAACAGAATAAAGCCAATCAAAGCAAGACAGTATAAGTGACACAGGATTTCGAAACAAGATAATAGGAAATCAACAATGGTTACCATAATGCCTCTTGTTTTCTTCAAAATAGCTGCCCATACTTTGAGGAATACTAAATTCAAATAAAACAGAAACAGAATAGAACCAATAAAAACAAAACAATGAATGCAATCCAGGACTTAAAAACAAGATAATAGTAAATCCAAAATGGCTACCATAATATATGTTGTTATCTTTGAAATAGCTGCCCATGCCATCGGATACAACAAAATAAAACACGATAAAACAGAATAAACCCCAACCAAACTAAACAATGAGAATGATACAGAATTTCAAAACAAGGCAATAGGGAATTAACAATGGACAACACCTTCAGAAAAAGACCCCACATATATGCTACAATGCTTATTGTTATCCTCTGAATAGATGATCAGACTACCAGCTTTAGGCCTGCAAGTCAGTGAAACACTAAACACTGCAAGCATTAAGTTGTATTTTACCTCATTAGCTATCATCATAGCATGTGTTTCTCAGATTAGCCGGTCACCCATGGGGGCGGAGGGGAAGAAAGTTGGCTCTTCTTGTCTTCCTGACCATGCACTGGAAGGGGCTCACATCTGGCTCTCTCCCAGTCAGCCCACACATGGCACCGACTCATAGGCGGTCTTAGCTTCTGGTTGACTTCTTGTTCTCTTCCCCTGTAGTCCGCAAATGGTACCAACTCACAGGAGAGTGTTGGTGTCTGGCCCTCCCCCAGTCATCCCACTCATGGCCTCTACTTTGTTGAGAATGGATCTTTCTTTCTTTTTCTTTTTTGCAACTGCTAAAAATCAGAGCTATGCATGGCAAACCAGGTATACTGTGGAAAATCACTTTTGAGATGAAAACCAATGAAAGGTGGCAAGGAAATACAGCTGGTTTCCTCATGTGGTACAGCAATCAAATTTGTAGTAAGAAAAGAGGGGTTTAATTGAAGATTACAAGAATTTGTACAAGAGAATCACATGATTCCTTCTGAAAAATGTGCTTGTTTTAATCACATTCCATCATTCCACATTTCCAGACTTTGCAGCTACTTGCCACCTTCAAGAAGGCCTCCAGTGAACTAGAATGCATATCTTTAAGCTGGCCTTGCATAATCTCAGCTTTTTCATAATGCTGTCTAGAGCATTTTTGCCTCTCCTAATAAACAGAGATAGAAAGAGGAACTACAGGACATTGGTGAGATTGAAATAGGAATTGTCATCTATTTAAGCTTTAATATCTAATGACAGATACACCAGGAAAAGGTAAAATGACTTCAATAGCCAGACTCCCCAAGGTATATAGATCTGGGAATTCTCAAAACCCAAGGGCATTCGTAGTTCTAGGACTTCTTAGTTCACATAGAAATTAATTAGATAGGATCCAAACTGACTCATACAACACACATTAGAGATTGATGTACAAACCAGCATAGGCATTTATTTATTTGCTATGGGGAAATTGTCATTCCCATATCTATACAACCTATTGTGACCAAACTGCATTTCTGTAGTGTGTTAAAACTAATGTCTCTCATTCAGGATTTCAAGAAGCCGTTGGTCACTTGTCACCGTATCATCACTTTAGATGGTGGGTATGACAGTGGATCAGGTTATTTGCATTATGCATTTCTTTGCCTTATCTTCCATGTCTGGACCTCTTAAATGGTCTGGCTGTCTCTTAGCCCACCTGCAACTTCACCTCTCAGTGTGGACCACCACATATGTAGAATTTTTTAGTTGATAATCTATGTTCCTTACTTAATGTTAGAATTCAATTATATCGTGCTAGGTTTAAATGAAATAAATCGAAGTGTTTAACTGTTCCCTCCTCACTAATAACAGTAACAGTAATAGCTAACATTTGTTAAATTCCTACTATTTCCCAGGAGCCACTGTAAACTCTTTGCAGGTATTAACTCTGCTAACTCTCACAAATAATCTATGGTAGTAGGTAGTTTCCATTATTATCCACATTTCACAGATGAGAAAACTGACCTGAGAAATAACTCTCTCAGGGTCACAAGTTTAGTAACTAGCAGAGGTAAGATGCAAACATAGTTTGATGCCCACGCTCTTAACCGCAAGACTAAGTTACTTTCTTAGTCTTTTGCTACCTGCAGGTTATGACTATTAAAACTAGGTTGGGGAGGAGGAAGTAGCTGTTTTTCTCTCTTGCTCTGACTAGCTAACTGCCCTTGACATTTTTGCATTTTATCCATGCAGAACCAGACTATATTTGTAATTAAACTCCAGGTAAGTACCTGTTCTTTAGCAGAAGCAAAAATTTGAAAAGAGTTAACTAAAGATGGTAAAATATTTAAACCCAATTATGTTCTAAATGGAATGTAAAGATCCTTGCCTTTGTTAACAGAACCTAAGATTATCCACAGGCTCATTCCATTCTGTGCTCTTCTACCTATTTCCTCACAGATAACTCCCAGACTCTCCCATTCCAGTTTCTGGGGCCACCAGCTGCTGGCAGCTACATTTGGGGATGAGAACATGAAACATGATGCTTGTGCATGCATTTCAATGGGGGAAAAAAGAAAGTGGAAATGTCAGACATCTGGAATTAATGTCCACTCTGAGAAAGTTTAGGCAACTAATTTCATTATTCTGCCCTCATTTTTCTCTCTTTAAAATGGCGGTAAGAACACTTGCTTCTGTACACCTCCTGTAGGGAGATTTCAGATTCAAGACACAATGTTTAGAAAAGTACTTTTCCCTCTTTAGAGTAATAATCCAAATAGAATCCAAATTTGTTTCACTATTTTCTACTGCAGTATACCTGCACAGCACTATTTTTAAACTTATTTTAGCTTAGAGAAGCAGAGAGATTTGGAATGTTTGACCTTAGCACAGCCTTAAATAACATGATTAAACAAAGCAATAGAGTAAATTTGGGACAACAGACGTGCAGTGGGAAAACTTGGAATGAAGTCAGGATGCCTAGGTTTGAGTACTGAGTCCAGGTTCTGCAGTTTGATTTGAGCAAAACCGAGGAAGCCACTTATGCTCTCTGGGTCTCAGTCTCTTTATCTGTAAAATAGGAGCTCTGCTATGGAGCTGTGATGATTCCACAGAATAACAAATACAGAATGACTTTGTAAAG
>RJWT010016093.1:0-20057 GCA_004365215.1 Cuniculus paca | reverse complement strand
CTGCATAATCCAGGCTGGCCTTAAACTCACCTTGTAGCCTAGGCTGGCCTTGAACTCGCAGTGACCCTCCTGACTCAGCCTCCCAACATCTGGGGCTACAGGCATGCACCACCATGTGTCCTCTTGCCTCTCTCTGAAGCAGCTGAAGGAGTCTTCATTCAGGAGCAGCTTTATGAGGTACGATCAAAAATATGGTGAATGCTGCTGCTGAGTGACAGCCAGTGAAAAGGCAGACTCATGGAAACACTACAGTGTACTGTCATCCAGCTTATTCACCAGAGATGTCACTGTGAGAATCCCAGATTCTTTCCCGGGTCAAAATGGTCATGAAAGGTAGAGATTTTGAATCAATTCAGGACATGAAGGCAGCCATGACAAGGCAGTAAAGACACTCATAGCATCTTCCCTTGGCGGAAAGATGGAGAGAGGCTAGGGGAATCCTCTCTACTTTACAAGAGAAAGGTAGGGAGACCCACTCCAAGGCTCCCACAGCAACTCAAACCTGGATCTCGAGCTTTCTCCACAGTGCAGAAGAGAAAGGAGGATTCCAGTGTCCACTGCAGGGACAGGCTGCCAAGGTGGCCAGATTCAAAGGCCAAGTTCCAGGGGTGCAGTTAGAGGAATAGGCGCAACTGCCCGAAAGAAAGATTTAAACACAGCCAACATGTTTCAGACTTTGTATGTGTATGTATGGGGTGGGGGGAAGCTGACTTCTCTCTGGGATTCCAGATGGAAAATCAGAAGCAGCGGTAGGAGTTGCAGGGAGAGACTAAGGACAAACTTTCTGACAGTTGGGTGCACCGATCGCGCTGTCTGGAGGGGGAGCGAGGCAGGCCTGTTTCTGGAAATGTGTTCGCAGAAGCCGAGGCCGCCTTTCTGGGAGGCTGTGAGGGGGTTTCCTGCTCCGGGTGGGAGGCAGAACCAGATGGTTCTGCGGCTCCTCTGGGAGGCTGCATGTCTATGTTTATCCCTTCCCGAAGCATACTTGGAGTAGCTCGGCGCCTCCTGTGCTTTGCTACGAAATTCAGACACGATGCTCGCCGAGCTCTGAGTAAGCTTGCAAGGATCCAGAAACTGCAGAGTCACCGTCCCGAGGAAGCACAGCCACTCCCAGTGCCACTGGATCACCTCTAAACTTCTGGGTGCCTGACACTTCCGGGACTCTGACCTGTGTGTCCCAAGTCGCTTTGTCCTGGCAATCACTTCAGGCCCCCCACAGCCCTCAAGGCACAACTACCTTTCTTTGCCGGGCTGAAAACATTTGCCGTCTAAAAACATTAGGCACAGACATGGGTGCAAGGTCCCTAGCTTGTGCATGGCACCAAGGGGACCTGCAAGCCTGTGCTATTGGCCGCTGGGGAAACCTGCAGGGGCAGCAAGCTGGGCTCAAGACGTGTTGCTCCTCACTTGGGAGAGGACCCTGTCCTCTCGTCTGTCTTCAACTTGATTCTGCTTCAAGATGCAATGCCAAGGTCTCTGCTCCATGCCTCACTGTGCTAGAACTGAATCTTTTTCACCTACTCGTTGCCCATCTGACCTGGAGGTTTTGAAGGGCAGTAACTGTGTGTCTTGGTCCTGATGCGAGACTAAGCAGAGAACAGTTATCTAGAAAATGTTAGTTGAGTGAATAACTCAGCAAACTGATCCTTCTGTTGTGCATGATGGATGGATATAGGTATCCTTACGTGAAGATTTGTGGGAGGCGTCGTTCATACATTTGAAAGCCCCTGGGTTGTGGATGGTTGTGTACAGGTGCCCACGTCAGGACAGGTATTGTTGTGTATTGTGTGTGTCATCCCAAGTCTCTGGAGAAGCTGACACTCAGCTTTATTAGGAGAGGCTAGGCTGGGGCTGGGGAAAGGGAGCCGGGGAGGCTGGGAGAGGCATCAGACAGGTCTGATCTGAGCAGAGAAAGGAAAGAGGGGTCGGGGGTCTTGGTTTGTCTGCTGCCTAAGAGAAGTCAGCAAGGCCCTGAAGGAATCCTGTGGCAACGCTGAGACACAGGAATCTCAGGCTTCCAGAAGTGGCCCTGCTGGTTCAGTCCTTGGCCGGGGCAGCCCCTGGGTGCTTGGCCTATGCACTGATGTGGGACTCAGTATACTCAGGGTACAGCAGCCAGGACCCTGGCTCTGAGAGGTGACTTCTGCGGCCACCGCACCTGAGGTCTGAAGGACATCGACATCTCAGAACAGGGAAGACACTTTACTGTGACTGCAGGGCAGGCTATGTCGCTGTGGTTTTGCCGCAGTGTCTGGGGAAGGGCAGAGGCCAGCGTCTCCTACACAGGCCAGCGGCTTTCCATCTGTGCATGATGCCAACTTGCTCTGTCACCCCAACCCAGCCGCAGCACAGCTCCCAGGCTCAGTGTCAATGGTTGAAGGGAGAGGCACTGGATACTGCCCAGGACAGAACTGGACAGGAATGGATCTGCTGGGCAGGTGGGTTTCTTAGGAAGGCAGTTTCCAAAACGCACTGCACTTACAAATGCTCATTGCCAGTATTTGTTGGCGTTCTATAGTTTACCAGGCACTGTTCACATCATGTGACCTGCACTAAGTCACTTAATCTGCACTGTTTTTGTCCTCTGTGTTACAGATGAGGAAACTGAGGCATGAAGATAGAGTACTTTGCCTGAAGCCACAGATCTAATGGGATGTGGAGAGAGCTCGGGTTTGTACACTTGGCTCTGCCAAGCAGAGGAGAGGGGAGGGCAGGACGAGAGGTCCTCAAGAGGCGACCTGGGAAGACAGTGTCATCTAGGCATGCAGAAAACTCTCCCCCTGGCCACTCAGTATAATTGGTGATGGGCACTGTGGCTGAAGCAGACAACCAGGAGGACCCTCAGACCTCGGCCCGGGCTGGCAGAATCCTGCCTTCCTTTGCAAGAAGCGCACCTCGAAGGCAGGTTTTCACCCGACAGCCACAGGTGGGACTCAGAGAGCTTTGGACTGTGCACTTCATCAGAAAACTTAACATTTCTCTGTGTGTGTGTGTGTGTGTGTGTGTGTGTGTGTGTGTGTGTTTAGGCTGAGACGTTTTTCCCAAGTTTGCAACGCACAGCCTTGGAGTAGCTGTTGTGGTTTCCCTCAGGGTCCCAAGCAGGAGGGAGATGAGTGTCCGGTGGCCCTGGATCTGCAGAGATCACATCCTTCCCAACGTCATGCTTCAAGATCAAGGGTTTGGGGGAAAATTCTTGTTTTTAAAACTTTGTCTCTAGATTTCAGGCCATGTGGAACCCCCGAGGAGGACAGGGAAAAGCAGTCCCACCCTCATACGTATGACGAATGTTGAAAACTTACCGGCCTCGTGCTGTGCCAAGAGACCACGCCGGACTTGTAACTGGAGGTCCAGATCCATAAAGAACAGTGTCCAAGAGGGAAGCAAAACCTGGTGACAAGGGACAGCAGGAAAAGAAGATGCCATCGTCCAGGCAGGACAGTCTGAGTGGCATCAAGCCAAGGCCTGAATGAAGGAAGACAAGACTGGAGGGCTGCATGCTCTGGGTGTGCAGGAAGGAGAAAGGAAGGGAGGTGGTGGGACGGGATGGGACAAGCAGTGCAGACCACAGCAGAAGTGGCTCCTGGAGATCTGAAGAGGATTTCAGTTACCATGGGCTGGGGGGGAGACGCTCAGCTATGGACTTTGTTTCTCAATTAATAGACTTTACTTTTTGGAGCATTTTTAGGCTTACCGAAAAATTGAGTAGGTAGTACAAAGAACTCTCATATATTCAAACTTTCCCTTGTAACGGTTTGGGTCAAGGATGTTTCCCAAAGTCCTCAATGCACTGGGGGTGTGAACTGGAAGGGCCCTGGTTCCTCCCTTCATTTTCTGTTTCCTGACCACCATGCCATGAGCAGCTTTTCTTCCACTATGCCATTTCCGTGTTTAAGCCTGCCAACCATGGACTAACACCTCTGAAACTGTGAACCTTAATATACCTTTCTTCCTTTATGTTGCAAGTCTCAGATATTTTGTCTCAGCTATGAGGAAAGTGACTGAGACACCCCCAACACAAACTTTCCATGAACACAAGCACCTCACATTGTTATCAGGGTGACCCGGTAGCAACATATTATAATTAACTGAAGTCCACAGTTTACATTGGAGTTCACTCTTTGTGTTGTATGTTCCATTTGTTCTGACAAATGTATAAATGTCGTATGGGCTCCACTGAATTACTCAATGTAATAGTTTTACTGCCCTAAATATCCCTGATGCCTCCCTATTCCTCCCTTTTACCCTCAGTCTTGAAACTCTGGCAGAGTCTGATCTTTTCACTGTCTGTAATTTTCCTTTTCCCAGAATCTCATGTAGTTAAAAACACTCAGTAGCTATGATCTCTTCAGGCTAACTTCTTTCACTTAGCAATCTGCATTTAAATCTCTACCATGTCTATTCAGGGCTGGAAAGCTGATTTCTTTTGATTGCTTCCTAATATTCCATTGTACAAATGTGCCCCCATTTGTCCATCCTTTTCCCTCCTAAAGGATATCTTGGCTGTTCCCAGTTTGGGGCAATGACAAGTAAGCTCCTATAAACATTCATGCACAAGGTTTTACGGAGACATAAAAGTAGTTGGTTAGCACTTAGGAGTGTGATTGCTGGACTGTACACCAAGGCTGTGTCCACCTTTAAGGAAACTGCTGAACTGCCATCCAGCGGGATAGCCGTGGTGCGAAGGTCGAAAGATTCATTTGTCTGCTAGAGAGCAAACTAAGAGATTTGTGCACCAGCTCAAAGTGGGGGCCACGCAGCTGCTTGGAGAGGCAGCAGGAGATAAAGTTAGAAAGGGCCTCATTTGAGAACAGAGTCTGTTCTGCATGAAAACAATCCATGAATGACCATATTGGCAGGTAGACCTCGCATTTGTAAAAGGTACTTGAACCCCACTCCCACCCTCAGATTATATTTGGGGTGGCTTCCAGGTCTGTGTTTAGAGAAGGCTTCATTCAAATAGTAAGCAAAAAAAAAAAAAGGTTCCAAAAAGCCCCTCTTTCTTTTCACTGTGCAAGAAGATGGCTTCGTACAATATCTAAACCCAACAATTTAGCTGGATTTTCCTTTGTAGTAATTATGTGATGATCAATGTCTCTGTCTCTCCTAGGGGGAAAACCTACTAAATATATGTTCTATCTAAAATTGTTGTTTTTATTGTTATAAACCAGGACAAGTGAGGTGCTGTTTCATATTTAGCAACATATAATTTACCTCTTGCACATCTTCCTTTAAACTTGTGGTTACCTTGTCTCAAGGTAAAGAGCTGCAAACAATGAATTATTGTCATTATCTTATAATCAAACACAGAGCCGCCAACAATGAATGTCATTATGTCCTAATAGGGAAATAACCAGCCAATTCTACAATGGTCATTATGGCAGCAAAATTTAATAATGCTCTGACTTTTTTCTCCCCCTTTCTTATTTTCAACACCAATTAAAACTGTTTTCAAGTGCTTCTTCCTACGTTGTCTGAATCCCAGTTAGCAAAATGATTGTTTAGCAAATGCGATCTGGCAGGAGGAACTAAGGAATTCTGTTCTTTTAAATCGTGAGCTGGTTAAAGGAAGTGGAGCATTCTGTGTGCTGGGGGATGTGTGCCTGCCTAGGAGATGAGGCACAGGGGGAAAAAATTGTGCTTGAGGGCAGGGCAGGGAAATGGGGAATCCCATGACACTATGATAAGTCCAACAATTCATCAGTCCCTACACAGCCTCATGAAGTAGGCATGTCTGGCATAGATTTGCAAATCAGACTGGAGGTTTAAGGGCAGGAGGTAGTATCTTAAGGAAATAAAAGCAGAGATTCAAGAATCTAGACCTAAATTCTGGGAAGAGGCCTCAGAGTGTGCTGCAGGCACAGCTAGAGCTCTCCTTGCAGACTCTGCATCCACGTGTTGGACAGCTTTCCCATCTCTGGGACAAGATACCTGTAATGATTGATACATTGTGTTCACTTGAGGTTTAAGAAGTTTAGAAGCTTAACTAAGGAACTCCAGCAGGGGGCCAGGGTCCTCACTTTGTAAACATCCTGAGCCTGTGCAAGAGGAGGGCATGGAGATGGTGTGAGTGCTGCACTTGGTAGCCTGCTTACAATATAAGGGATGAAAAGAGGCTTGCTTCTCCCCTTTTGCTCTTGTTGCTTTTGCCATCTTCTGCCACCTTGACATGTTGCCCTGTGCCAGATCGCCCTGCCTTGGAGCCAGTCAATTACAGACTGAAACCTCCACAAACCATGAGCTAAATAAACCTTTCCCTCTTTTAACTTTGAGTGTCAAGTATTTTGTCCCAGCAATGAGAGAAAAGTAACTAAGACAATACCTGACATTTGCCATTTAAAGAAGGAAAGGATTATTATGGCTCATGGTTTCAGAAATTTCAGTCCATGGTCTGCTGACTCCAAGGCAGGGACATCATGGCAGAAAGGTGTGGTGGAGCAAAGATGCTCACCTCATTGGCAACTAGGAAGCAGAGTCGGGAAAGGACTGAGAAGAAAGGACCAGGAGCAAGATATAGTCCCTAAGGTCATGCCTGCATGACCCACTCAGACACACCCAAGAATGTACTTTACAATGTAGAAAGAAGCACTCTCAAAACACTCAAATCGACAGTCAAGATTAACCATCACAAGGTGTGTTCCACACAGCCAATGCATCTATGCAATGGTGTTATAGCTTTTACATGCATGCTTTTTTATTGCATTATCACTCTTGCTAGGAACCTATAGTATGCTGAGAGCTACTCTAGGTAACGAGGACTGGCTGCTGAATGGCGTATCCCTAACTGACTTGGTCTTAACTACTCAACTTATACCTATATCACATGATAGGTCAGTGGTCTACCAACTGGAACCTGAAGCCAAATGGCTATGTTACTCTTTGTAACTAATGTTTTATGGAAATGGAGTCACACTGTTACTCTGAGTAGGTTGCTTGACTTAGCAAACAAAAATACAGATTGGCCAGTTAAGTTAGAATTTCAAGTAAACAACAAAGAACTTTTAGGATAATTGCATTTTGACAATGGGAATATATTTATCTTTAAAGATTATCCATTCATTTAACCTATCTTCATTTACCCAGGAGTCTTATACTGTGCCTAGCAGGACCTCATGCAAATCTTTGGAGTCATCACTCCAGACAGCTTCTTCGCCTGAACCTTTTCTGGGCCATAGTGGGCCCCACTGCCTTGGAGGGAAATTGACCGGTCCTGACCTGCAACCAATCAGGAGCACCCGGGACGCCTCAGAGGGGCCCTCCAGGCTCTAGGCGGGCCACTGAGCCACTTGAATGTGAACACGACCTGTGTTTTCCAGCTCATATTGAACTGGGGGCCACTTCTGGTCACCTAGGGTTTCAAAAGCCACAGCATAGTCCTGTATCTTCTGAGCCGTGGGACTAGGGTAGCAGAGTCCTCATCAAAGTGCTCCCCTTGTTTATGGGGTGACTATGCACAGCACCGGTCTCGTCCCTCATCCTTGCTGGAAGCCAGTGCATGCCAGGGCACCCCACAGTGGCAGAGCGGATGCAGAGGCGGGGAGGAGGTCGGGCTCGCTGTCTCAGGCTCTCTGTGCAAGTGGCTCCCTTCAGTGTCCTGTGCTCCAGCACCCTAGAACTGACTGCGCACACTGTCCACTGCTGAAAAGGCATTGAGAACGGCTGCCCTGGTCAGCTGACTCCTCCACAGGACCCATGCACTCTTTCACAGGCCCTCCCCCTCTTTCTGAGACTCCCGAGGCTCGAAGTGATCCAGTTGAGCCTGAATCCTATACATCCAACCAAAGCCAAGAGGCTGAGATGGGGGATTTGACTTTCCAGACTGGCAAGGATGGGCTTCTCGAATAGAATGGTCTGAGTACCAAGCATGGGCTTCTCAAATAGAATGGTCTGAGTACCGAGCAATATGTGAATAGAGCTACTTTCCTGTTCACCACTGCGTCTCCAGGGCCTGCAAAAATCTCTTGCTCTTACTAGGGGCTCATAAATGTTTATTTCTTGAACGAATGAATGAATAAAGTTTAGACGTTGCCTAATGCCATCGCACGAAATGTCTCTGGAAATATCATAAAAGCACTAGGAAAACTGCAGATCTACCTCAATTCTGCACAGAATTTGGGGGTTTCGTGGCTCTCTCAGAGTGGGAAGACAGTTCCTGGATCCAGATTAAAAACTCATTCAACCTCCTCCAGGACCTGGAGGGAGAAACTGAGACTCAGGAGGTGGCAGATGGGCCTGAGGGTCACCGTTTCCGACTCCTCCCTCTCGCTTCCTCTCCAGTCCCCAAGTCCTTCGCCTTCTCCTGTGTTTCAGACAGAGCAGGCAGCCCTGCCACCTGACCATGCCGCTGAGCACTGCATCCAGCTTACATTAAAATTTTTTATTTTAGTTTTTCAATATTCCCATTAATAATGTCTATGGAAGCCATCAGCTGGTTGCCCAACATTAAACATTTTCAAAACGGAAAATGAATGCAAATAATTAAAAGAAAAAAAGAAAAGGAAAAAACTAGGGAAAGCTATCCATTTGTCAGGTTTGTCATAAAAAATGTCTTGAAATGCAGTGTTTGGGATAATAAAATATATGACTTTAAAAAAAAAATAAATGGATTCCAATGATAATCATGTCAGTTTGTGCAAGTCCCATCATTCTTTCTAGAAGCACCGCGATAAATCTTCCCTGTGCACGCAGCGCTCCACTGAGTCCACCCCAGGTCAAAATCTGGTCTGAGAAGGCACTCAGGCAACAGGTGAGAATGAGCCTCCTCCCTCAGCAGACCCCCAGCTTAATGAGGAAAAGGGGCGCCGCTGCTGGAGCTCATGCCCAGGGGCATGATGACAGGGACATGCAGGGCTGGATGGGAGGCTGTGAGTACCATCATCACCCACAGCTCTCATGGTCCAAATGCACCCAGCATGGGGCTCTGGGGATCCCATGAGTCCTTTCCAGTGGCTGCAGGAGACGAGGGTGGATGGGAGGTGGGTACAGCAGACCCGGCTCCAGAGAAGGGCATAAGCCTCTGCGGGCCAGCTTCTCAGAGGTACTGGGGGGCTGTAAGCTGCCTGCAGAAAGCTTAAGGAGGTCACTTTGGAGAGGCAGTGACAGGAGGAGGAGGCAGGGGCTTGTTAAAGACAGCTCGCAGAAGTGAATGAGGAAAGTAAGGGGGCAGAATGCAGGGTTCACCCCTCCTTACCTCCCTAGCGCCGTGAAGGTCAAGTCCCAGAAGCCACAGTCTCACCTGAAGAGCAGGTGTAGACCCCCAGCCCAGGTGCCCACATAGCTGCCACCCTTTCCCTTTCCCAGAAAATGAATTACATCCACAGTTGTTTGTTTTTTATTATTAAAATGTTAATATTTATCTTATCGCAGTTTATTTTAAAATGAGATCAAAGAAATTAAAATTTTAAAATGAGCTCACAGATCAATGGAGAAAATAATACAATAAGATAGATGATCCTGTTCTAATGAAAATCTCCCCTGTACACTTGTGTCCAGCAACCACTGTCAGGGTGGTTAAAATTACAATTAGAAGAGACCAATATGTATTCTCATATTCTATTTCAATTTTCCAGATTAAAATATATGCAAATTCAAAATTCAAATGAAGAGTGTGCATCAGAGGCCTTGAAGGACAGCTACAGAAGCTAGAGGAGCTTTTAGAAGATGATAGTTGACAGTGGTCAACAGGCACAGCCCGTTGGTGACAACCCCTCCCTGACTGTCTCATCTCTGTGTCCTCCCCTGCTGGCTCTCTGTCTACTCCTGCCAAGCAGGAGTGCACACCCATGCCTGGAGACACGCCACACTTCAGATGTGTGCTGCACCCAGGACACGCCCAAGGAAGCACCCCGCCCACAGGTCAGTGGAGCTGAGGGTGCACAAGGTCCCCACACTCTGTGACAAACAGCCTCTTGGGGCATCTCCCTGCAGAGGGAGGAGTGCAGAGGATGTGGTAGCTCGGCTGTCCCGCTGATGTGAGTTTCCTCTTGATCTCATCTGCAGCTCCCCTTTCCCTGTCTCCTGAACCAACTCTGAGCTTCTGAGGCCCAGCAGCTTTGAAGTAGGAAGTAGGCAAATGGTGACTCAGTGGGCCTATGACCAGGATGCAATGCCAGCCATGCTACAGGATGCCCCTGTCCACTGGTCACCCAAAGCCCTTCTGCTTGTGGCTGGGCATGGAGGGGTAAGGTCACATCTCTAGGTGAAGCTGCTTTGTAGGTGTAGAGCCCCAGAACTCTGCCCTAGAACTCTGCTTCCTGTCCCTCACCTTGGGGCTAGACACTGCTGACCCTCCCCGAGCCCGCTCTGTCCCCATTGCTTTTCCCCACTATGGCCCACAGCAAGCGTGCACAGGTGGCTGTGCTTGGTCCCCAGGCCACTACCTCCAGCCCAGTAGCTCACCAGGCCCTGAGAGCAGCCTTGTGTCCACCGGACAGCCAGTGCCTTGGTCCTGCAGCCTGGAAGTGACTGGGTTTCTCCTTTCCTCGCCACCACGGAGCAAGTGAAGCTTTTAGTGTCTGTGATTCCGGCAAATGCATAAAAAGGATGCGCATTTTAGTTAATGTTCTAAGAAGATTTCCAAAAGCAGTTTTGATTGTGTACTATTAGCATTAATTAATTTCCAGACTGGGACCAGCCGCTCTATTAGGCGAATGCATATTTTAATCAATTTCTCCGTGCGGCTCTGCGCCGGGGAAAGGTAGTTCGGCGGCTTTGTCTGCCCCGTCCCTTTCATTAGCGCAGTGCACCACAGACACCCCGCAGTATGCGACGCAAGAGGGGAGGCAGAGCTGACCTGCAGCCAGAGAGACGCAGGAAGAGCTACTCAAGGTGAACGACTTCCCGGGATCTGAGCACCTGCTTCAGCAAAAGGCCAGGCAGGGTACTGTGGACGCGTTTACTGACTGTGCCGGCCCAGCCCACAGGGCAACTTTGTGCAGATTTACCAAGAAATTGAATGCTACTTCTTCTTGAGGACTGCAGTCCTCTGACAAGTGAATGGCTTCAAGAGCAAAGAGCAGACCTGGAGCTGCTCCAGAGCCAGTCATTCTTTACGTGACGCTACGTGGCCTGTAGACGCCAGTCACTGTTTCCTTCAGTCTGCATGTGTGCAAAGAGAGCACAAGTTTGTGTGTGCACATGCATGTACGCATGCTGAGCACATGAATGTGCTCTTCAATAAGGCAGAGGTAGAGAAACATCTGCATGCACATATGTGTTTAGGCAAGCATGTGTTTAATACGCATGCTGTGCGTGTGTCAGTGGGTCTGTGTATGAACATCTACGTCCTTAAGTGCATAGTCCGCAACATAGACAAGTCTAGTTGTGTCAATCACATGTGTGAATATAGACATGTTTGTGTGAGATACGCGTGTGTGCTGATACACGTGGGTACACATGTGTCGTATGTGTGCTTGTCTGCGTATCCAGGGGACAGTCTGGTGTTGGAGATGCTCCTGTCACTTCCCCAATGATAAGGACAAAGCATCCATCTGTCGATCATCTTAGAAAATACTGGCAAAAGTCCCAAGAGTGGCATCTACTTGCGTCCCACTGACCCGAGTGGTGTCATGGGACCTCTTGAGCCAAAGTGAAGGTTGGCTGTTGTTCACCTGTTTATGCTGCACACCTCACTCCTCCCCCGGGGATCCAGGGCTGTGTCACTAAAGAGGATGGGGGAGACTTCCCACAGCTCCTGTACCCACTCCGTTCTTTCCAAGAGCACAAAAATCAGATGCTATGGTGAAACAGGTCCCCAAGGCCCTTCTGAGGCCTTCTCGGTGTCATTTCTCACACTTGAAGTTTCTGTGTGGATGAAGAGGACAAGACATGAGGTCACATGCTCTGGTGAGGACCGCCATGTGAGAACGCTGTCTTCTCATGGGCCGCTTCTCCCCAGTCACCACGAGAGGACTTCCTGTCTCATGCTTCTCCAGAAAGGCCATGTGCACCCCTGGCTGCTCTGTGTCATTTGGTCCCCTGCATTGCTGGGGACGTGGGCACCCTGAGCTCACATTGCCCAAGTGAGCACATCAGTGCCTCCTGTCCAACCCCAACAGTAAGTCAGAGTGGAGAAAGCGGAAACAGGAACAGAGAGGAGAAACAACCCATGCGACCAACCAAGCCAGGGAGAGAAATGTTTAATGATGTGTCTCGCTGCCCCAGCTGCTGCACACTTTCCTGCCCAACCTCTGTCGTCAGAGACAATCCTTCATTTCGCAGATCCATTATTTAACAGCGTACTTAGGAGAAAGGGAGAGAGACAGGGAAAGGGGAGCCAGAACCTCTCATAGGCTGGATCTGAAATTGTAAGCAAATTTAGTTCTTGGAAAGGTTGCCAGATGGGTACCCAGAGACTGAACCCTTGAGCTTAACCATAAAAAAGGAAACAACCAGCAAGGTTGCTTATGAATGGCACCTCCAGCGGGAGGAGGGGGTAACTCTGGGGTGGGGAGACCTCGCTGAAATTCCAAACAACACCTTCATTCACTCCCAGAAGAAACATGTCCACCTGTGTGGGTCATGCACAAATTCTGAGCAAATTAAAAAAGCATCTTTGGTGTAATGGTTACCTCCTTGTGTCAACGTGGCTGGGCCTTGTGTCCAGATATATGGTCAAACATTACTCTAGATGTTTCTGTCCAGGTGTCTCTTAGATGAGATTTACATTTTGATGAATAGAGTCTGAGTAAAGCACACAGCCAACCATCCTGTGACTGAGCCCAGTCTAACCAGCTGGGGAGCCCTAGAGAACAGACCTGGACTTCCCCAAGCAAGAAGAACCCCTGTCCTCAGCAATGGGGCTCTGACTGCAGGTCTTGCCTGCACCCCAGCCTGCTCTCCATTGCAGATATCACGAGGGACAACCTCTTTCTGAAAACACATCTCCCTCCTCACATATGTGTACACATCTTGTTGGTTCTATTTCTCTTGAGAACTTTGACTAGTACTCCTGGAGACTCATGTCAGGTTCAAAACTAGCTCCAGTTGCCCCCAGAGTGAAGTCTTATGGGAATGACTCCCAGGAGATGGGTTGCAGATATGGAAAGGGAAGCATGGGGCCCCACAGGGCCCCCAGCCTGTTGGGAGGTCAGTAAGAAAAGCACCGATCCTGTCGCAACTGATGGTATGCTCTGAAGGAGGGCAGTGAGGTGACCCTAATGAAACTTACAAGAGGGGTCTGAAACCCAGTCTAGGCGCAGCTGCACTAAATCTAGGAAAATAAGTAGAAGTGGTCCAGGCTGCGACATGGCCCGTGGTGGAGGACATGTGAGTGTCTTACCCTGAGACAGATGGCAAGACAGAGTGGGAGCGTGGTGTAGAAGGAAGATGAACAGAGTCCAGACCCCTTTGTAGGCTCTGAGGGCAGTAAGCATGGGGCTCGCTTCCAGGTGAGGTCATTCTCATGGATGCTAAAGCCGCCTGGGTGTTATAGAGTCCATTACACCCCTCAAGTTTTGCGTGCTGAAACCCTAATCCGAAGTATCTCAGAATGTGAGTGTATTTAGAAATACAGACTTTAAATATCTTAACTTCAAAGGCCATCGTATGAATGGACTTGTCAAGAAGAGATGAGAGCCCAGACACACACAGAGGGAAGACCTCAGGGAAGCACAGGGAGAAGACAGCGTCTATCAGTCACAGTGAGAGACTTCTCCAGAAGCCAACTTTGCTGGTACCTTGACCACAGGATCCAGGTTCCAGAACTTGGAGAAGACAAATTATATTGCTTAAACCCCAGCATGTGGTGCTTTCTGAGTGAACTGGATGAATCTCCTGTGGTTGCCACATCCGGCCATTCATTTGTGAAACATTTACTAAGCACCCGCCTTGTGCCACGTCAGTTCCAAGCACCAAGAAGGAAAATGGACAAGATCTTTGCCCCTAGGAGCTTGGCCTACTAGGGAAGGAAGAAACCTGTGTGAGCAGGGTGATTTCAGAAGAGAGAGGAAGAAGGTGACACAATGGAGAAGCCTGGAGAGAGGGAGATGTGGTCACTGGGGGAGGAATCATAGGAGAAGATTTGGGACCTGAGACCTAGAAGACAGGAAGGGACAGCCAGGTGCAGTCTAGGGGCAGAAAGCTGCCAGAGTTACAGCAAGCCGAAGGCAGGATGGGCCTGCTGTGTCTGGGTTGTTGGAAGTCAGGGTGGTAGGAGCACGGTGAGCCAACCGTAAGGGGGTCACACAGAGACCAGATCACCCCTGATGATGCCTGTGGGCCATTATCTCTGTGTCTCTTTCCAGCAAAAGAAAGGAAGAAAAGTGGGAAGTGGAGGGAAGTCAGGAGACAGAGGGTGAGGAAGAAGGAAAGAAATGAAACTTCCTTTTCATGTTTCACACGGGATCAAATGAAGGAATACCAGCACTGTAAGACAGGCCTGCTTTCCTGGGTTACAAAGAGCAGGAAAAACAAAAAGAGAAAAGAACACGGAGCCACGATAAGAAAAATGCATGCATTTCTCCATCTTGGTTTCGCTCAGGGCTGCTAACGAGAGCCCAGCCAGCACAAAATCATGCTTCAATCTGCTATTTGTTAATAAGGCAAGTCATGATTTTAACTTATTATGGTGCACAGACGACTCCCTTCATTAATATAAATGAAATAGGAGGAATAGTGCCAAATGTTTCCAATGGAGACTGCATGAGACTGCAAGGTGTAATTAGCTGAAAACACTAAGTATATAAAAAAATTGTTCTGTAAGTAAAACAGTTCAGCTCTTCAGGTAGGGGGCAGACAGCAGACAAATAAAGGGACAGGACATGGAAGAAATCATCACGGAACATGTCCAGCTGGGAGGACGGATCCGAGGTCACTGCTGGCACTGGGCCAGGCCTGGGCTCCTAAACTGGTGTCCATGGCATAGGCCAATCAGCTCACAAAGGAAGACTACTTCTCTGCAGAATCTCTAGCCACCTGGCCTGGAAGGGAACACACTTAACATTAATTGAGCACTCACTATGTGATAAGCTCTCTGCACACGTTGCATATTCATTTCTCTCCGTTTCTTGCTAAAATCTGTTTTACACATGAGAAATACAAATGTCAATGAACTAAAAGAACTTGGCTCAACAGGATTCAAAGGCAGGAGCACCTGAGTTGAATGTCTGTCTCCCTTTCTCCTTGCCGGGCCACCTCTGCAAAGAACCCATGCGGTGATACTTTAGAGAGCACCCTAGAAATGCCAGAAGAAGGGCCAGGGCTCTGAGTAGAGAAAATAGAACCACAAGGCCTGGCGGGGCCTCTGGGCGCTGCAGGATCAGATCTGCCAACCCAGATACTGACAATCACAGCAACGCTGTGGAGAGAACTTTATAATGAACGCCTTAGCTCGGGTCATCACCCAGCTACTCCACATGACAACCGTCAGGTTTTCCAGGAGTCTGCAAAGGAGGTAACTGAGGCTGCCTGGAACCCAGCTCCTACAGGCTTGTGAGAACTCAATGGAAAATGTTTTAGGGATTTTTCACTTCAGTTGTTAAATACGGATATTATTAAACTTAAATTATATAAGTTACATTTAAGCAATATTAATACCAAAGGTAGTAAATACCCCAACTTGCCACTGCCTCACTATTTCACTATAGTTTACTATCATCCATACTATCAAGGTTATTCACATCTGTGTGTCTCGTGGACGATGGTCTATCTCTTCCCAGCTCCTGCTCATTGACACCACATTGGTGACTTGAAATCAGTCATGATGGGAAAATTCATGCCAGCATATTCGTCAGCAAATGCTGTGCATCAGCAGAACTTTTAGGGGGCTGAGGGGCAATTTTAAATATCAGCCAGTATGCCACAGAGACAGAGGGACAATTCAAGGTCATGTTCTCAGAGGAGTACACTACATTCACTAAGTCAAGGATCAAAGAGAGATACCCTGATCATTTCAGTGGAAGGGGGCTTGGGAAGATGGACAGGGAAAGTAACAGCAAATATCATAGAATACATAAAATAATGATTGTTTTTAATAAATTAGAAATATTATGTAAAGAAATAGCATCTTCCACATTCAGCTTGAATGTAGCCTAGTCACATGCTCTAAACATTTCCTTTCATTTGAACTAATTATATTTCTCCTCCTAGGGATTTATTTCTCCTGTCAAAAGAAAATAATACCTCTGTGTTCCTCCAGGCTTTTGATACAGGAAGACTGTGGGGATCACTATTGAGCTCTCCAAAGGCAAGAAAGTCATTGACCATTCCCGGCCTATTATTCAGCATCAGAGGTGCAACTTGAAATGGGGAGACCTTGTCATCATAGCTCCAGGCAGACCTAGATACCCTTCGTTCTGCATGGTGATGTTGTGCTTCCTTTCTTTGTTGTAGCTATGATTGGTATGGTGACGGTGATGGTGATGACGAGAGCAGTGATGGTGAGGTAGTAGTAATGGTGGTGGCAAAGGAGAGGATGGTGGTGGGATGGAAATGGAGGTATTAGTGGCAGTAGTGATGCTAGTGGTCTTGGCGGTAGGCACAGATGTGATAGTGGTCATGATGGTTGTGATGGTGTTAGCGATGGTGGCAATGATGATCATGATGAAGGTCGTGGTGGAGGGGTGATGGTCACAATGGTGGTGGTGATTCTGGTAGTGCTAACAGTGATGGTGGTAGCAGTGGTAGAGGTGACAATGGTAGTCATAATTGTGGTAGTGATGGTGGTGGTAGCGGTCATAGTGATGGTAGAAAACCACATGGCACAGGTGGTGTGGCAAAGACAGGGCAAGGCACAGTAGATGGAATGTCCTTCTGACGACTGCCCCTCTGCAGGTCTGCAGGTAGAGTACCCACTTGTGATCAAATCTCTATCACGGCCATGTTAACCTTCAGGAATTTGTTTCCTACTCAGCTCTCTTAATGGTTTTTTGTAAGCATTTTGGCATATGCACAAGTAATGGCATGGCGCCAGTGTGTCAGAGTAGACGTCTATGATGAAGATGTCTGGGAACATGGTGTGGATGATGGAGCACCAACCATGAGCCAAAGACAGGTCCAAGCATGTTATCTTTTAGCTGGGTCCGCGAAAGCCACACCACTTGGTAATGGATTTGAATGCTTAGGCATTCTCCTTATGTTTCAAGTTAATGCTCCCTCACTTGCTTCCCTTTTAAAAGGAAACCACAAAGCCAAGATAGTGAGAAGAGAGAGAAAATGGAAGAACTGCTCTAGAGTCAGGAGACCTGGGTACCAGCGATGCATTGCAGCTAATTCACTAGTGGACATCTCCTCTTTTCTCTAGGCCTTTGTGTCCTCATTTGCTGAGAAGGTGATCAGACTCAAATTTCTGAAGATTTTCTCAGTTCTAGTAAACTGACAAAAAAAGGAGCCATGACTATGCCAAAGACTTTTGTCTCCTAAAATTAAAATGGCGAATAGAGTTATTAAGGGAAACTTGTGACTTATTACTCTTAAATTTCACATATTGCTATAATCTTATTATAAAATTTTCATAAACATCTTTGTTGTTGAAAAAAGTCCACTCTGTGACCTGAATGAATCAAGATTTTATTTCCCAGTAGATTCTCTGAAGAGTCAGCTAGTTCAAAATAAAACTCCTTTTTCCACAAGTTTCTTCATCCCATCATCCACAGGGAAGCACCCTCTGGCATCCCTGTCTTACCAAGGGATTAGAATTCCTTGACTATAGTTTACTGGCTCAGGAGTTAACACCCAACTCTTAATGTACAAGTCAGATTGCCTCTTCTTAGAATGGAATTCGTAACACATGTCCATCTCTAAGCCAATCAGGTGGATGGAGTGAAGAATACTTTGATTGGCTATTACTAGGCAACAAACTCACCCTCGGAGACATGGTAGAGAAACCAAAGTCTACACCCCCAAAGCACCAGATTTCTGCAGAAAGGCAGAGGGTGGGATTTGGGGCAGAGAAAAATCTAAAACGAGAAGACAGGAATTAATGGCTTTTTAAATACTTTTTATTACAAATCCAGAACCAAAAGGAAACTCCCTTGGACCAATTCTCATAACCACCACTGCCATTTTAGATATAAAATTTAATACTTAATTTGCCACATTACCTTGCCAATCAATTATTCAACTTAGTCGATTGATCAGTCCCCTGGGTGCATGTAGATGGTCATGTGTGTCTTTAATGCAAGCACTGAGCCCCATGTCCAAATTCTGATCCTGTAGGTCTAGAATGGGCTAAGGAAGACTTTTGCTAAAGACTTACCCCACTCCAGGCGATTCTAACCCAAACCACACTTCGGAGTACACTGCTGTGATCTTCGGGATCATTGAAGTTACCATTTGAGAGAAGTGAATCGAATGTATTTGGAAGGACAGATGGAAGTACGAAGACTGGAGGCAGAGGCAGCTGCCTATTCCTAACAGAAGTTGAAAGAGCAGATGAGGGTCGAGCCAACAAAGTACATTCACACTGGCAGGCGGTGTGGACTCTGGCCTGGACAGCTGGGTGGCGATACTCCTCCGTACAGCAGGAAGCCGTTGGTGAGGAGGGGACAGCTCCTCCTCCACCTTCCCAGTGGCCTACCATGGCCCCACTATGATGAGTCCCTTGTGCCCCATCTCCGTGCCACCATGCTTTTGAATATACCTTGCCTTCTGCCTTTCCCTCCCTGTCTGCCTCGGGAGTTCCTATGCACCTGTCACACTTCGATTTCACCAAACTTCTGCAAGCTTTCTCGTATCTCAGTGCCCTCCAAACCTCGCACAAGCAGCCCATCACTGCTGTGTCCAGGTTCCTGCCCATCTCCCAGCGCTGCGGTGAATTCTTAAGAGGTGCACAATGTCCTACTTACCTTGGGGTCCCAGTCCCCAGCGGAGGGCCCGGTCACTCTCCTGCTGAATCTCCGTGGTTAAGGACTGGCTGAATGGGACAGAGAGTGGGCACCCTGGACCCTGCAAGGAGGCATCTCATCCTAGAGCTGCCTCAAAGCAACAAGCCCTGTCCCCAGAACGGAAGCCTGAGGGTAGGCTAGATAAATGATGTTCTACCAGATTCATATTTATCTGATCGAGGCAAAGCAAAGTTTGCCACAGGATTTGGCTCTGCGTTGTGAGATAGCAGCCTTTGATGGCAAATGAAAGCGACGTCAGATGGGTATTTTACAGCATCTGGACACCTGGGCTTGATGTTTATACCTTAAAATTTGGAGACTGGTCAAAGCATCACCATGTGTCTTAGAAAAGTTGGGGTTTTTTTAACATAAAACATACACTATTTCATTTCCTACAGCACATGCATACGTTCAACACACACACTGGTAAGGAAGAGCGACAGAGAACACACACCCACGGTGTTGTAAAAATTGTGAGATTTGGCTTCTTTCCTGATTCGTAAGGAAGAGCCATGGAGGAGGACGCTGCATCCCGAAGTGAGGAATGAATGGCCTAATGAAATTCCAAGCTTCTTTAGAATCAGAGGCAAGTGAGGTTGTATCATGGCCAAAATGCTATAAAACATTTAATATCTCTGAGCACATCGTAAGGTCTCTGAATAGAATCCCGGAATTTCACAGCTCCCGCTCCGGAAACTCGGGAGTCTGGGGCTCAGGGAAGCCTGCACACTGCGGAGCTGGCATCTCTGCGATCCTCCCCTCCAGGAGGAAGGAAGCTGCGGCTGCCATCACCCAACCGGGGCTGCGGAAGGAGAAGCTGCAGAGGCCGCTTTGCTTCCTGAATTCCACCCCACCCGGCTCATGGAGGAAGCAGCCCAACAGTCGTGGCAGTGCAGCAACTCGGCCTGCAAATCCTGAAGATGCTCCCGAAAGATGGTTTCCCTACCCAAACGGAGAGAGGTCAGTTCATCCTCCTCATCAGCAAAAGCAGACCGACTGACATTTTCCCTAGGAAGGGGGAGCAATGGCTTGTGGTCTCTCCTTGGGTTCCTGGACCCAGAGCACTTCCTGGGGCAGCTCATCCTAGTGAGGATCCCCTCTCAATGGGTAACACCGTCCCTGTGCTAAGGACCAGGGGAGTGAAGGCGTCACAGCCACATCCATCGTGAGGCTGATGATGGTGCAGTGAGCCACCTGCCCAGGGACTGGGGGAGGAAGGGGCACAGGAAACTGCAGGCA